>JAHPZR010007939.1:0-20287 GCA_019787425.1 Platygyra sinensis | reverse complement strand
CTCTGTTTCCAAAAGTCTCGAGAGGCCCCATAGTAGCTCATAGTCTGTTATTTGAATTCAAAACACCGCACATTTCGAAATTTTCGTGGTCGTGGGTAAAACGAAAAATCAACAAAGTTTAACACTAACCAATTCGCAGTACGCTTATTTCATGATCGCGGTCTCACGCATGTAAAGGATCTTTACGCGCGAATCGTTCATGTTATCGCCATTTCTCTGCAGTCGAGTATTCTGTAGCATATTTTCTTTCCATTTCTGGCTCCACAAAGGTAGGTTCCGATCAGCTTTGGAAACAAAAAGCGATCACGCTTCACAGGGACAGGACGCCATTTTGAATCTGTTCAAGGTATAGTTGGACATATTCTCGCCTTTGTACCTCCCCCCACGTACACTGACACAATGGCATAAACAATAAGGCAAACTTGTCGGAGATGGGGAGATACGGGGAAACGTGTTTAATGTAGGTTTAATGCATAAATTAATTGTCTAACAAGTGAGTGAGTGATTTTTAATTGAATTTCCCGCCAAACCCTAAACCCCATAGCATGACTTACGTCATACCATGAGGTAAAAATGACCCGTTTCCTATATCAAGTTCCGTACTTTGAACTCACTTGCGCTCCGAGACATGCGTTGCCACATCACGCGTCCCGGAGCGCAAGAAGATCAAAGTGTCATGATTGGTGTTTCGAAAAGCAAAAAATAAATGTGTCTGGACAAAGCCAGCCTAAAAATTTAAACATTCAACCGCATGCGGGCCAGTACCATGCTTCAAAAACGCGGCGTATCGGATCTGAAAAGACCTACGGTCCGAAAATTCATAAATGAGTGACTATAAACTGTGCGGGGTCGGCAGTGACTGAAAATATTGAATACCGGTAGCATGTTGATTTAGATCAAGTTTAGATTTAGACGCTGATCAGGGTTTCTGATTGGCTGACCCGAGTGCGACATTGGACGAATTTGGCAAAGTTTTCAATTCTTGGGTTGCACTGTCACGCAACTAAAAACTAATTCAAAAACCATTCAGTGTATAAAGTCAAGAAATTATGATGTTATAGTAGATAAATAAATAAGACACTTCTCCAAGTTTAGGTCTGTACGTCTACCCAAACTTGAAATATTTGCCGAAATATTTTGCACAAATCTACAGAGCCCACTATAGAGCCGCCATGTTGGTGTACCTTCAAGGGACACCAACATGGCGGCCTGAAAATAGCGTAAACATCTGGAACTTACTTTGGCTATCTAGGCCACTGATTATCTGAACTGATCAACCAAAAATTTAAATAAGCACTTTTTCTAGTACTTTCAGACTTCTTAAAAGGCTAAAAATCCCAGGATAAGTATTTATTTTCGACAAAATAACTAAAAACAGGAACTTTCTCTCCTGCAGGCCACTGATTAAGATACCACAAGATACCGAGCTAAACGACAATGCATTTATCATGCCAAAATTCAAACAATGTAGGACATTACTGTATAAAAACCTTCGTTGACCGTTTGTCCGCGTTGTTTGTTAGTAAAGTGTAACGCTTTTAGCTGTCCCAACACCTGCGACGCTCTCCATTCAACAAAAAAGGAACTTTGGAAACAGGGACAAAAGGTAAAGAATTTTCTCATGAAACTTTCCAGAAAATCTTAAAAAATTGAATTTCTGAAACACTACTCCCTGGCCTTTCATTTACAACCGAAAACTGTACTAAACGTAAAAACTTGAGGGAACTCAAGACAGCTCTGGAAGCACTCCTGTGGTGGCTGTACTTCCATAGCATTTCGCGTTGTCCCAAACTGACACTTCTGTTTCTATTTACTAAATCGACATCCACAAGCCTAGCAGTTGGCGGCTGTTTCATCCTACTTGGGGCTCGTCAGCACCGCCGTAAGGCATCGTGGATAACAGATTCGTTCCCAGTCGCTATTTAAGTGTTGATAAGTGAATGAAGATGGTGAATTTTGAGCTCGGTAATTAAATGTGAAACATGAGGTATTCAACATGACACCTTGCTCCCCATGAGTTCTCGTAGCTCAGTGGATAGAGCGCCCGCCCGGTGTTCGGGAGGTCATGGGTTCGATTCCTGTCGGGGACTCAGATTTTTCTTTGTCCCACGCTCATGTTGAATATCTCATGTTTCATATTTAAGTGTTGTTGGAGAGAGAAGGGTGGATCTATTTTCTTCCATCTCTAGGTCGCCGTAACTGACTGCTTTCTCCTTGAAACAATCCAATACGACCCGTAAATAGCGACTGGATACGAGTATGGTACACATCGTGGATCTCTTGGGGCCAGACAAGCGTAACAGAGGTCTCAGCCTATTGTTGAGGGTGGGTTTGTTTATCTATTCAGGGTCCTAACCGAAATTTTAAGACGAAATGTATTAAGAATAGAGTGTCCTATTCGTTATCCGGTAGAGTCGTTGAGAGTTCGATAATTCTTGAAGCGTTACGCAAGACACTTAAGGTGGCCGAACACAGTTTTGGCGCGCGCTCTTGCTAACGCGATTCAGCGCGCGCACAAGTATTGCATAAAAACAAACATGGCATAAATAGAGCGATCATTTTATTTGCTCAATGTCTGCGCTATCTGTATTATTTTTTTCTTCACAAATGAACACAATGTATTGAATTGATGGTTTTACTCTTTTATTACGAAGGTATGTTAGAAAGGTAACGATACAAAGAACTCAGCTCTGCTATTTCTTTGTTGCTAAAAGAACCCAGTTAAATGCAGCGCATGCGTAGTAAGTCGAAAAACGTGCGATTGAGTGAAAAATTAACTTCTCGGAGGCGCTTATTTCTCGAGAACCACTCAGAATTTCACGAAATTTGGCACGAAAATACTTTGAGAAATAAGTAACTGGAGGATTGAAAAAAAAAGAACTTTAACAAAGGAAATTCAAGATATGCCAGTGAACCTTCAAAGAGGGATAATTAAAGATCTGTTTGTTAAATTATTATTAAAATAGAGCTAACTTACGAGTATCGTTACATGCTTGTTGCATGCAAATTATAAAGAAAATCTAATGACTAGATTTTCTGCAAATAAACAAAACCGATTTTAAACTCCTGTTTATATTTGATCATGTTGCCATGGCAACGGTACATACGTCAGCTTAATTATCAGAAAGTTGAAGTTTGTGTTGTTAACTTGCTTGCTGCCATTTTTGGTGACCAAAGGATCAAGGGTTTTAGAGAAAAATGTAAATGAAACAGAGGTATCAAAAACTGTGTTCAGCCACCTTAAAACTCTGGCAGTGCCTCGCTCAACCGGCACAGGTTTGCTAATAGGTACCAGGAAGGTCTCAGGGCAACCCAATGGCGTGCTGGGGGTTAACCTGCAGCGCTATCTTGTATCACATCCTGTCATTCAGTAAACATACCCCTGGCCGCTTTATAGTGATCAAATAAGACGTTCTCAAATCTTCACTGGGGTTTCTGACTTACAATTAGAACTGTTGACAAAAGAGTCAGCTAAATTTCAAGTTATAAAATTACGGTTCAACAAGTCTGGCAATGGTTCATGTTCATGATGTAAGAATAATTTTCGTTAATAATGTATAAGTTAAGTGCTTTTATAATCTATGTGCCTTTAAATTCACTCATTCTGTTTACCCTCCGGGCGACAACACAACTAAGGGGAAAATCACAATTATAAGGTAGGCAAATTATTTCAAGCTTTATCTCCTTAAGATATTTAGATACATGGACTGCGTTTGGAAATTCAATAAACAGGCTGGTTATTAGCTTGTTTTCGCTTTAAAGGGATTCTTCCGAGGCTAAAAATGATTTTAAATTGACGTTTGTCTTGTTTAACCGACGTTCTTCAGAAAATTAAGAGAATAAAAGCCATTATATATGGCGCACGGATGTCAATTTTTTTCCTTAATATCGTGATCGTAGAACAATTCCATTGATTGTCACTCGCTCTAAAAGAAAGATTTTGAATCGGGATGCAGAAGAGTGAACTGACTTGTTCATTCTTACATGGTTGCCACAGACGTAATCTTTTCAAACTTTTCTGACCTTTCACTGATGAAATTAAAATATCTCTGACTGCTAGCCTCTCCTTAGAGCCGTCATTTCCATTAGTGCATTGAATGATGAGTTTTATACAAATTTTCGAACACATAAAGAACGCATAGTTGAGATCACAGTGATCCCAAATGATTCTTCCAGCCTCTAATGTTATTATATGAGTCGGGTTTAATTTCCTGACTTTTCCCTGACCTTGAAGAATTTTTTTCCCTGGCCATTTCTTGGCTTGGGGGAACCCTTTCATATGCCATGTCCAATATTAACGTCTTATTATCCTATCCTAGCGATCTTTACTTCAAAGCATACTATGAACATGCTGCACAAGTGGATCATTTGTCTTGCTCTTTTCGCAGCGTGTATTGAGGTTTGTCACTTATGTTAGTCATGCGTATTTGATGGGGTGACACCCTTACGACATCTCAGTTGTCCAAAATATTTCAGGTTTGTCACTTATGTGAATAAGTCATGCGTACTTGATATGGTGACACCCTTACGACATCTCCGTTGTTCAAAATACTTGAGTTTTGTCACTTATGTTAAGTCATGCGTACTTAATATGGTGAGACCCTTACGACATCTCCGTTGTTCGAAACATTTGAGGTTTGTCACTTATGTTAACTCATGCGTACTTGATATGGTGACACCCTTACGACATCTCAGTTGTTCGAAATATTTGAGGTTTGTCACTTATGTTAACTCATGCGTACTTGAGATTTGTGATTCAGTTAAACTCGGGCAGGGACATATGCAAGATTAGCGTAAGCTCGTTGTTTTCGAAAAGCTTCGTTTGCATAATGTTTTCTGTCCACACTTAAATGCAAAGTGGGCGTTTTCAAATTTCTCCTCTATTAAATTATACGAAATCATATGGTGACAGAGCTTTTTCCATTTGCGCACCAAACCTGTGGAATGACCTGCCGGATTACATTTAAGGAATTGTGCCTCTTTTAATACTTTTAAAAGTAACTTGAAGACGTTTTTATTTAAGTATACGTTTTGCTCATAATGTTTTAATTTTATTTAGTAATAATTTTTAATTGTTAATTTAAATTGTTACCTTCATTAAGGTCTGTACACTGGAAAATCGATAAATTTACATGCACTGTAAATTTTAGTTTTTAATTGTAAATAACATGTAAATCAGCTGGAAAATACTGTAATCATGATTTTACAGCTAAAATGCCTTTTTACAGGATCTCAGAAGATACTGTAAAGAAACTGTAAATATTACGAATAGAGGATGTAAAAAGTAAGAAACATCCTGTAAATTTTTAGGAGACTACAACCAAGATCATGTAAAAAGGTTGTAAAAATTTACCTCTAACCTGTAATTAACTTGTAAATATTGGACGGGACTGCCTTTGACCTTGAAATTAGATTGTAAATATGGTCACAACCCTGTAAAAACTCTGTAAATCGAAAACGTGGACCTGATTTCACCCTGTAAAAACCCTGTAAATCAATAAAGGAGGCCTGGTTTTACTCTGTAAAATCCCTGTAAATGAAAAAAGGGGGCCTGAATCGACTCTGTAAAAACCCTGTAAATCCAAAAAGGGGGCCTGGTTTGACTCCGTAAAAACCCTGTAAATCCAAAATGGGGGCCTGGCTTGACTCTGTAAAAACCCTGTAAATCCAAAAAGGGGGCCTGGCTTGACTCAGTAAAAACCCTGTAAATCAATAAAGGGGGCCTGGTTTTACTCTGTAAAATCCCTGTAAATCCAAAAAGGGGGCCTGGCTCGACTCTAAAAACCCTGTAAATCAATAAAGGGGGCCTGGGTTTGCTCTGTAGAAACCTTGTAAATCCAAAAAGGGGGCCTAGCTTAACACTGTAAAGACCCTGTAAATTAAAAAAACGGGAACTGGCTCGATCGATTCTGTAAACACCCTGTAAATCGAAAAAGTGGGCCTGACTTGACCCTGAAAATCCTGTGAATCAAAGAAAGGGCCTGGCTCGTCACTGTTAAAACACTGTAAATCTAAAAGGGGGCCTGGTTAAATCTAAAAAGAGAGTGCAATTTGAACCCATAAATCACAAGAAGCATTTGATAGCAGTAATTGATCAAACATTATTTTCATGCCTTTGCTTTCAATTGCAAGGTTTTGTTAAAATTCTGTCTGTATAAACACTTTTTTTTTATCACCATTAATACCAATAATCAATAGAACATCAAAAACAATGCTGCAATTACCATGAATACAATTCATTTGCTAAACTTTATTTATGCTTTGCTTTTAATTACAAGGTTTTATTTAAAATGTCTGTATATGAATTTTTTCATTACCATGAATGACAGCAATCAATACAAGATCAAAAACAATGCTATACAATTATAAATACAATTTGTTTGCTAAAACAATACTCATTTTCCCCATCAGATGACTCTTTAGCTACAGTGATTAAATTGTCATGGGTTATTACTTCATTCTCATTCTTTCTTTCGCACAACATTTTCTTTATTAAGGGTTAAAGGGTTACTTTAATAGTCTTCTTAAGTCTCTTGGTGGACTTCTCAGCTAAATCCTGCCAAATAGAGTTAAAAAATAATAAATTTTGATGAACAGTCAAACCTGTTTTAAGCAGACACCATATTGTGTGGACAATATACATACAGTAAAACCTGAAATAAATAATATTGCTGTTTAAGGACGGTGCCTACTTATTCAAAGGTATTTTTGCGCGGTTCACTGAATATGCGGGAAAAGCAAATCATAACGAGTGCTATTGAAATCCGAAAAGAAAATGGGGGGTTACCACGCACTTTTCGAAGATAATTAATCAGCAATATTTGTAAAAAGCTTTAAAATACAAAGCAATGTATGGCGTTTTTCCCAATTGAAGCTTAATTATCTCTGAAAAATGCGTGGTTACCCCCAATTTTCTTTTTGGACACCAAGTGCACTTGCTAAGTTCTACTTTCTCCGCATAGTTTTGAACCGCGCAAAAATATCCCTGTATTATAAGCACCACCCATAGGAAATCCGAGTATCTCGAGATGCGCAGACCGTATGCGCAATAACAATAGTAGGCACCGTCCTTAAAGAAAAAACCTTATTAAGCTGACGCCTCTATGAATTAGATGAAGAAGCCACTGTTAAACGTGGCTTAACTGAACTCCACTTATACGTGATAGCAGGGTTGCAACACTACACTGATGCATTGGTAAATTAAGGTAATTTTATTTCTTTCAACAATATGAATATCAATATACATGAACAATATAGTGCGATACTTAAAGCCCTGGTCAAACGCTGCGTGATAGTCGATGACAGTTGATTCTCCCCTTACTATCATAAACTATCATCAACTATCATTCACGTGGTCAAACGGCCAAAGAAAATCGTGATAGTTGACAATAGTTCACTGGCAATCGTGCAAGCAAAGTCACGAGATCAGCGGGTTCCAAGCTCTTTCCAAGTAAAAATGTGAATACTAAATGGCGTCCCGTAAACAAACTTGTAAAAGTATGAACTTTTCACGATGGAAGAGGGCGGCAGCATGTTTTCTAACCGCTATCGGGCCAGTGATTACCGAAACAGCTGACCGAAAAACTATCATGAACTATCATACGCATGGTCAAACGAGAAAAACTATCATCGACTATCATGAAGAATTTGAACAAGCTCAAACTGAATGATAGTCGATGATAGTCAATGATAGTGCATGATAGTTGGTGGTCAAACGGAAGCGCGCGCTCAACTATCATCGACTATCATGGGACGTTTTACCAGGCCTAATAATACACTAAAAAAATGTTCCATCTTCAAAGTTTGCTAACCGCTGCCTAAAATATTGCTTAGTTCAAGTTCTCTATTGTGATAAGAAAACAAATGAAAAAGCAAACTATCCCATCGGGCCAACATCAATGAGTTTCTATGATTCAAGATGGCAAACACAACGTATTGGAGTACACTGTATGTGTACATGTATCAACATAATTTTATTTCATACCAAGAGAAGATGAAAATGTGTTGTTGCAGCACTTCATGTACTTCACTTGATAGTGGTAAAGATTGCCACCAACAAATTTATACCTTTGAAAAACCAACAGCATGACAAAAGCAGTAATTGACTAAAACAAGTTTTAATTTGCATGGCCATAGTTAAGACAAAATACATGTGAATGTCCATAACTAGACACTGAGCTTGAACAGGTACATGTAGGTGTGCAATTACTGAGTTAGCATACACAAATCCTTCATGGGTGAGTTTTTATTGGTTACATTAGAGCATTCTCTACATGTATTTCAGGTTTTACTGTATGACTTTACTGCAGGCTACAAACAAGCTGTAAAAGACTACAACTTTTCAAGTAAGAAATAGACATACTCTTTCCTTGTGGGTAGTGGACTGTTCTGCCTGCTTCCTCTTGGAACTCAGATTTGATTCCTACATGTAAACAGGGAGCACTTGTTAGCATGCCATGCTGATAATTATTATAGAACAATAAAAGTGATAAAATGAACACCCACTGAATAAAGGCTGTCATATATAGAAGCGGTTACATAGTAAAAAGCGGGACATGTATTTTTCAGCCACTGACATGCAACAATAAGAACAGCTACATGTAATTGGATGCAAGGCAATGTAATATGACCAGTGTAATGAGGAAACAATTAATAATCAAGCTGCATGGAGCCATGTATTTGAGTATACTTCTTCCCATAATTTATTCTACATAACAACAACATGAAATGACGAGATTTAAGGTTTTGACAACAACAGAAGCACAGTTAATTTCTTATTCTCTACAACTATTAATTTAAATAATTCACAAGCAGTAATCCAAGAGCAATAATTCAATACAGGAAAATTACAAGAGTCAAACTAGGTTGACAGCATTAATCAACTTGAATTTCATTTCTAACTTTAACAGCTACAAGCCCAAAATGTTGAGTTTGAGTGATAACTTATGAAATATTTTAATGATATTGACTTGACTAACTTGCAAACTTTGATATTTAAAAAGTAGAAAACATGTACCTTGTTTCTATCTAGTTTTAGTAGAATTCTACTAGTATACTAATGCAAATGCTGTAATCTGATTGGCTGAGCCATTGCACACTATCAGCCATTAGTGTGCAGTGGCTGGAGCTCGTCTACGAAATGGCGACGTTTTTTTTGTTTTGCTAAAGTTGTGGAGGAAAATTTTGATGAAAATGGATGATTAAAATCCCGAGAACATTAAACGAAGGACATTTACAGTTTCTTGACCTGAAAAAAGTTGAAATTATCGAAAAAAAATGATGCGCGCGAGTACACACTACAATGTTAAATGCCAATTCAATCCGGGCGATCTTTTTAAGGCGCAAAGTTTAATAACACGTCGGGAAATAATTGGAAACCGTTATTTGAAGTAAACTTTAGAAAGAATTCTACTAAAACAATTAGATTATTCGCTCTCGATTTCTATGAGGTGATAGTTGATTCAGCCTTTGGCCTCACCAACTATCACCACATAGAAATCTCAAGCTCATAATCTAATTGTTAAATAGAAACACGAGTGGAAGTTTGGGAGAACAAGAAACACTGTGGGAACACGATCTGCAGACGAGTGTTTCCATAGCTTTTTTGAGTTCTCCCAATGCAAACTTTCATGGGTGTTTCTAGAACTCGATAGAAACACAGAGTACACGTTTTCTGTTTCTTTTAGAAAACACCGCGACGGAAAAAAAGGAAAACAACTTGTTAACTTTGATTATCAAAATGTAAATTCTCTTTACATCCTTATTGTCGAGAATTTGCTGGCACAGTGCTACATTTGTCTTGCTCTCATTGTGTTGTTCCTTGACAAATTTTTAGTGCACCTGATCCTTCCCACTTAAACAAATAAGTTATTAAGTGACAATGAACTCAAATTAATAAAGAGGAAAAACATACAAACCAAGACAAAACAAAGATCTTCCTTTGCCCCAACAAGGATTGCTAAATGTGACATGCACTAGACTGGACACCCCTTGTCAGACTTTGTACATACATTTTGTACAATAACTAATCATGTACCAGTGATTAGCAAACATGCCTTTTGTTTGTAAAAAAATATATATATATCTAATTCCATTTATGTCAAATTAAAAAATATAATGAACTGTGACAGAAACAGGCTTGCTTCATTTTCCAGCTACATGTAGTTAACCCTTTATTACATAAACCAGATTGACTCCCAAGTTTTGGCATCTAAAGGAATACATGTAGGGCTTCGGGACCTAGAAATGAACTTTTATCTTTTATTGGATTAGGCTGAGTATGATACATGTCTGATGAACTAGTATGCAGATCAAGGAGGAGGTTATTGGCCAATGTGTACAACACACTCCAAGATATGTATATCTTATGAAAGCCTAATTCAATAATATGTTGTTTTATTATTCATTCCAAATATTTTCTGAGTGAAAATGAGAAACTTACTTCTTCTTCACTCCTTAATTAATTAATTAATTAATTACATCGTTCATGTAAGCTTCGGTTCTTATGCATTATGGTGCAAAACATGGTCAAAGCTCAGCACTTCTTTTAGGTATCCATTCCAACCAAATTTCAGCACACAATCTTCCTTTCAAACTTGTGGGTTCAAATTTACTGTAAAGCTTTGGCCAATTTCCCTTCAATTTTTTAGTTGTTTCACATATTTTCCCCTAGAAGATAACATTTCAAAAAGTAACTGTCTCTTTGTTGCCTCTCTGGTGTTTAAAAAATGACATTTTTACGCCGATAATTTGTCAAGAATTAGTTGTTGGGTTTAAAATTTAATTCACTCGTGAGCAGCAATTTTGGCACCCTCTGAAGTCATTGTGGCATGACAATACGTTATGGGATGATAGAATAAAAATTAAACTGGACAACTGACATTGTACTAACCGGCTAGCTGGAATTATGCAGAGGCTCTAAGTGAGTCCAATCCTGAGAAATAGTTTGAATGAATAATTGTCCTTGTAATACAGTAGATGTAGTACTTCCATCCTACTGGTCTTTTAAATGCTGCATTTAACAAGTGGTCAAATTGCTTTAGGTAAGGAAACATGGCAAGTCAATTTTGGCTAATTTAACCCTATCACTTAAATAATGTACTCTGTAATTCGAATACATGCATAATGTAGTGATAAATAGTGATAAATTCATGAGTGATGGTGAAATTGCATATATATATTTACCGACCTGCAATTTCACCATCACTCATTTATCACTATTTATCACATATTCACTGCTGAATCCTGCAGGAGGCAGGAGATGCATGTCATGTAAGAACTCAGTTAAATGACCTGGCTCTTCATGATTTCTCGTAGCTCAGTGGATAGAGCGTCCGCCCAGTGTTCGGAAGGTCATGGGTTCAAATCCTATCGGGACTCAGATTTTTTTCTAGGTCCCATGCTCGTGTTACATAACTTTCATATATATATATTTACCGAGCTGCAATTTCACCATCACTCATTTATCAATATACATGTATGTTGTAGGTGAAATTCAAATTCAGGTTAAGATGATTCTAACCTAGTTTGCCTCTCAATTTCCTTTGCCTTCTAATCCTAATTAATCATGATTCATGAATAATTAGGGTTGGGAGACAGAGGAATTTCATTTTGACCTACAACATAATTATACATTTATAATATTTAACAATTATTCACCGAAGTGGAGGTAAATATCCACCACTTTCACCAACACAGAGGTGAATAATTGTTTTAGTATATACCACACAAGCTGAATAACTAGCGGCCAAAAGAGTAACTTTATTTGTGATAACGTACCGACAAAAGCCATTTTGTTTTTCTTGGCTGCTCAGAGGTGAATAGTACTTGCCTAATCATCTCCGAGCTAGCCATCACGCACGCGAAAAGTACTCTTCACTTGTGTGGTATATACTAACAGCTAATATACAGCTGTAAGTTAATCACAGCGTACAGACAATCCCGAGATTGAGACAAAAAGTCTAGGTTAATAATTTATAGCTTGAATAACCTATTTTAGTAAATGCACATGTATGAACAACTGGAAAGGGTATATTACCTTCAAATTGTTTAATTTGTCTTTAAGGCGGAGAATGGTACAAAGAGGAGTTTTTAGAGTATTAGCTCTGTGTTGCTTCCGAGAAGTCTAAGATCGGCAATATCCTGAAACTGAAAGCAAAATTCACTCAGCTGAGAGTTTACAGTGATCATGAAAACGAACAAAACTAAAATCCTTTACTGATATTTGGTATAGCAAGGATATCAGTGACGTCAGTTATTGTTATTAATATGCCAAGCAGAGAACTATTGGTTGGTGAAACATAGAATTCTTTTGTTTAACGTTTTGAACATTTAAATAACAAAACCAATGTTTGCAAACAAATATCTTCGCTAAAAGCTTACATGTGAATACCTTGTGCTTGTCCACCAAGACTGGGATGAGTTCCCAAAAACCGTTCTCCGTCAAGAACTCCTTAGTTGAACCTACATCGGGCTGAGAAATGTTCAAAATGTACAAAATAAATTTCATTCAGCCTGCCCGATTGAGTAATAAATATTTAAAATAAGAAACATAACAAAGACGCCATGCTTATGGTTTATGGACTCGAAATGGATCTTTATGCCTGTAGTAACCACGGAAAACGACTTAACACCAGTATAAGAAGATAATTTTACCCTGTTAACCTCTAAGGACTTTGAATTTGTCGAAGAACTCATCGTTTTGTGAGACCACAGGCGTCCCAAGCTCACGTTTAGAGAAAGCGAAGAATTATTATATATTTATTCGCGTTACGGCTGTGCGAGTTGGAACGTGACCTTTCATCTTACGCGGTGTTAGGTTACGCGAGAACCGTTGAGAATTTGAGCGCGTTATAAGACTTTGTATGGGGAATAAAATATCGTTGATTTACAACGCTAAATACTTTGAAATATCCACATATTTTAAGTAAGATGATTAAAACAAACCTACCTTTTGTGTGTCCGTTGTGCTTTTTCGTTATTTTCGCTGTTTTGGGCTTTTATGTCACTACTGTTCTTCCCTTCATAAGACGGAGTCAAGGCAGCACACTCGGATTTCGACCGTTGTCAACTCGGAGGCGGTTTGCGTCCAGAAAATCATCCGATCGGAAATTTTTTCGCCCACAGTTAAGGCTCTATGATCCTTGCACCCACACAAATGTCTCTTCCTCGAAAATCTTCGCGCATTACGCTGAAAATGAGCATTTTCCACAGCCGATTCCACGATCGCTTCTTTATACAGCATCGTGTGATACTGTGGTCGGACACGGCCGCGGAATAGGCTTGGGCCCAAGGTCAAATTTCACGCTACCCGGGGTGGTACAGTCAATTAATGTACATCACTTACCCCATCCCCTGAGTGAACTATCGCCTTGCTCCATTGTCCCGATCAACCAATGACATAGCGAGGTGACGCGACGAGAGATAAACAACGGACACGATTTGAATATACTGCGGGGTTTTCCACGAGTACTTTCGAGCACGACTGCGATCACTGCAATGTTATCAAAGGCGAAGAGACCCGTCGAAATCGACGACGAATCGTTTCATAAAAGACTAAAAAGTGGCAAAGGTTCACATTTTCTTTAGGGATCAATTGAATCGATCTCAATAGTGTCGAGATGTAACACACACAACCGGAAATTTACTGTAATTTACTGTAAAGTTACATGCCGTAAGCCCGGGCTGTAAGGTTATAATTCATTCATTTTAAATCGCGCCTCACCGCGCGCGGCTATCCTTACGAAATGATACAAACAACGTTATCAGAAGTCAGCTTCGCCGGAAGACAGTCGGCACTCCAACAAAAGCAAAAGCACGCAAACAAATCTTGCCATTTGTCACAACATACCACCCATCGGTGCGCAACCTTAAATATATACTCATGCAAAACTGGGGCTTAATACAAAATCAGCCTTTGCTGAACACTATCTTCAAGAATCCGCCTATCCTATCATACAGAAGAGGTAAATCTCTTACAGACATGCTCGTTAAAGCTAAGCTATGAAGGCATTCATTTACAGTTAAATCACGCAGGAAGTCCGTGAAGACCTGTCACTTATCTCTATTCAGTTACAGTTAAATCACGCAGGGAGTCCGTGCAGGCCTGTCACTAATTTTTATCCAAGGCGATAATTCACTCAGGGGATGGGGTAAGTGATGTACATTAATTGACTGTACCACCCCGGGTAGCGTGAAATTTGACCTTGGGCCCAAGCCTATTCCGCGGCCGTGTCCGACCACAGTATCACACGGTGCTGTATAAAGAAGCGATCGTGGAATCGGCTGTGGAAAATGCTCATTTTCAGCGTAATGCGCGAAGATTTTCGAGGAAGAGACATTTGTGTGGGTGCAAGGATCATAGAGCCTTAACTGTGGGCGAAAAAATTTCCGATCGGATGGATTTTCTGGACGCAAACCGCCTCCGAGTTGACAACGGTCGAAATCCGAGTGTGCTGCCTTGACTCCGTCTTATGAAGGGAAGAACAGTAGTGGCATAAAACGCCCAAAACAGCGAAAATAACGAAAAAGCACAACGGACACACAAAAGGTAGGTTTGTTTTAATCATCTTACTTAAAATATGTGGATATTTCAAAGTATTTAGCGTTGTAAATCAACGATATTTTATTCCCCATACAAAGTCTTATAACGCGCTCAAATTCTCAACGGTTCTCGCGTAACCTAACACCGCGTAATATGAAAGGTCACGCACCAACTCGCACAGCCGTAACGCTTATATGAATAAACATATATGAATTCTTCGCTTTCTCTAAACGTGAGCTTGGGATGCCTGTGGTCTCACAAAACGATGAGTTCTTCGACAAATTCAAAGTCCTTAGAGGTTAACAGGGTAAAATTATCTTCTTATACTGGTGTTAAGTCGTTTTCCGTGGTTACTACAGGCATAAAGATCCATTTCGAGTCCATAAACCATAAGCATGGCGTCTTTGTTATGTTTCTTATTTTAAATATTTATTACTCAATCGGGCAGGCTGAATGAAATTTATTTTGTACATTTTGAACATTTCTCAGCCCGATGTAGGTTCAGCTAAGGAGTTCTTGACGGAGAACGGTTTTTGGGAACTCATCCCAGTCTTGGTGGACAAGCACAAGGTATACACATGTAAGCTTTTAGCGAAGATATTTGTTTGCAAACATTGGTTTTGTTATTTAAATGTTCAAAACGTTAAACAAAAGAATTCTTTGTTTCACCAACCAATAGTTCTCTGCTTGGCATATTAATAACAATAGATGACGTCACTGATATCCTTGCTATACCAAATATCAGTAAAGGATTTTAGTTTTGTTCGTTTTCATGATCACTGTAAACTCTCAGCTGAGTGAATTTTGCTTTCAGTTTCAGGATATTGACGATCTTAGACTTCTCGGAAGCAACACAGAGCTAATACTCTAAAAATTCCTCTTTGTACCATTCTCCGCCTTAAAGACAAATTAAACAATTTGAAGGTAATATACCCTTTCCAGTTGTTCATACATGTGCATTTACTAAAATAGGTTATTCAAGCTATAAATTATTAACCTAGACTTTTTGTCTCAATCTGGGATTGTCTGTACACTGTGATTAACTTACAGCTGTATATTAGCTGTTAGTATATACCACACAAGTGAAGAGTACTTTTCGCGTGCGTGATGGCTAGCTCGGAGATGATTAGGCAAGTACTATTCACCTCTGAGCAGCCGAAGAAAAACAAAATGGCTTTTGTCGGTACGTTATCACAAATAAAGTTACTCTTTTGGCCGCTAGTTATTCAGCTTGTGTGGTATATACTAAAACAATTATTCACCTCTGTGTCGGTGAAAGTGGTGGATATTTACCTCCACTTCGGTGAATAATTGTTAAATATTATAAAATGTATAATTATGTTGTAGGTCAAAATGAAATTCCTCTGTCTCCCAACCCTAATTATTCATGAATCATGAATAATTAGGATTAGAAGGCAAAGGAAATTGAGAGGCAAACTAGGTTAGAATCATCTTAACCTGAATTTGAATTTCACCTACAACATACATGTATATGATAAATGGTGATGTGAAATTGCAGCTCGGTAATATATATATATGAAGTTATGTAACACGAGCATGGACCTAGAAAAAATCTGAGTCCTGATATGATTTGAACCCATGACCTTCGAACACTGGGCGGACGCTCTATCACTGAGCTACGAGAAATCATGAAGAGCCAGGTCATTAACGGAAGTTCTTACATGACATGATCTCCTGCTCCTGCAGGATGCAGCAGTGAATATGTGATAAATAGTGATAACTGAGTGATGGTGAAATTGCAGGTCGGTAAATAGATATAATGCAATTTCAGCCATCACCAGTGAATTTATCACTATTTATCACTACATATGCATGTATTCGAATTACAGAGTACATTATTTAAGTGATAGGGTTAAATTAGCCAAAATTGACTTGCCATGTTTCCTTACCTAAAGCAATTTGACCACTTGTTAAATGCAGCATTTAAAAGACCAGTAGGATGGAAGTACTACATCTACTGTATTACAAGGACAATTATTCATTCAAACTATTTCTCAGGATTGGACTGACTTAGAGCCTCTGCATAATTCTAGCTAGCCGGTTAGCACAATGTCAGTTGTCCAGTTTAATTTTTATTCTATCATCCCATAACATATTGTCATGCCACAATGACTTCAGAGGGTGCCAAAATTGCTGCTCACGAGTGAATTAAATTTTAAACCCAACAACTAATTCTTGACAAATTATCGGCATAAAAATGTCATTTTTTAAACACCAGAGAGGCAACAAAGAGACAGTTACTTTTTGAAATGTTATCTTCTAGGGGAAAATATGTGAAACAACTAAAAAATTGAAGGGAAATTGGCCAAAGCTTTACAGTAAATTTGAACCCACAAGTTTGAAAGGAAGATTGTGTGCTGAAATTTGGTTGGAATGGATACCTAAAAGAAGTGCTGAGCTTTGACTTTGTGAAAGACAAGGAATTATTTTTGTGAACCCAACCATGTTTTGCACCATAATGCATAAGAACCGAAGCTTACATGAACGATGTAATTAATTAATTAATTAATTAATTAATTAAGGAGTGAAGAAGAAGTAAGTTTCTCATTTTCACTCGGAAAATATTTGGAATGAATAATAAAACAACATATTATTGAATTAGGCTTTCATAAGATATACATATCTTGGAGTGTGTTATACACATTGGCCAATAACCTCCTCCTTGATCTGCATACTAGTTCATCAGACATGTATCATACTCAGCCTAATCCAATAAAAGATAAAAGTTCATTTCTAGGTCCCGAAGCCCTACATGTATTCCTTTAGATGCCAAAACTTGGGAGTCAATCTGGTTTATGTAATAAAGGGTTAACTACATGTAGCTGGAAAATGAAGCAAGCCTGTTTCTGTCACAGTTCATTATATTTTTTAATTTGACATAAATGGAATTAGATATATATTTTTTTTTACAAACAAAAGGCATGTTTGCTAATCACTGGTACATGATTGGTTATTGTACAAAATGTATGTACAAAGTATGACAAGGGGTGTCCAGTCTAGTGCATGTCACATTTAGCAATCCTTGTTGGGGCAAAGGAAGATCTTTGTTTTGTCTTGGTTTGTATGTTTTTCCTCTTTATTAATTTGAGTTCATTGTCTCTTAATAACTTATTTGTTTAAGTGGGAAGGATCAGGTGCACTAAAAATTTGTCAAGGAACAACACAATGAGAGCAAGACAAATGTAGCACTGTGCCAGCAAATTCTCGACAATAAGGATGTAAAGAGAATTTACATTTTGATAATCAAAGTTAACAAGTTGTTTTCCTTTTTTCCGTCGCGGTGTTTTCTAAAAGAAACAGAAAACGTGTACTCTGTGTTTCTATCGAGTTCTAGAAACACCCATGAAAGTTTGCATTGGGAGAACTCAAAAAAGCTATGGAAACACTCGTCTGCAGATCGTGTTCCCACAGTGTTTCTTGTTCTCCCAAACTTCCACTCGTGTTTCTATTTAACAATTAGATTATGAGCTTGAGATTTCTATGTGGTGATAGTTGGTGAGGCCAAAGGCTGAATCAACTATCACCTCATAGAAATCGAGAGCGAATAATCTAATTGTTTTAGTAGAATTCTTTCTAAAGTTTACTTCAAATAACGGTTTCCAATTATTTCCCGACGTGTTATTAAACTTTGCGCCTTAAAAAGATCGCCCGGATTGAATAGGACAATAACTAGACTTTTGGAGGGCATATTGTTTATTTGTGGCCCGAGTAGCATCATTTGCGCCCGAGCGGAGCGAGGGTGCAAATGATGCTACGAGGGCCACAAATAAACAATATGCCCGACAAAAGTCTTGTTATTATCATTATCATCAATGTACAAGGTCATATCATGAAGAGTCTATGGCAATAAAATAAGCTTGATCTTTAATAAGTATGTTACTGAACTTAAGTACACTCTAACTTGTACAAAAGCACAATTTTGGCTTTTTAATAGAAAAGTGACAAAAAATAGTCTCGTCAATGTCCCCTAGCCAAAAAATAAACTTAATAATCAATGTATAGAACCAAATTTCGATTCAATTTAACATCAACTGTTAAACTCGCGCCACCTTTACACGCGCTTTCTGATTGGACAATCGCAGTCGTACGACGTCTCCTCAGCCAATCAGGAGCAGGGCGGTAAATGAATTTGCCGCCCGCACACGGTCATTTATGCCCGCTGATTAGATGCTTTGATGAGGGCAGTTTGCTATTTGGCCGCGTATATTGATGATAATTGGCATTTAACATTGTAGTGTGTACGCGCGCGCATCATTTTTTTTCGATAATTTCAACTTTTTTCAGGTCAAGAAACTGTAAATGTCCTTCGTTTAGTGTTCTCGGGATTTTAATCATCCATTTTCATCAAAATTTTCCTCCACAACTTTAGCAAAAAAAAAACGTCGCCATTTCGTAGACGAGCTCCAGCCACTGCACACTAATGGCTGATAGTGTGCAATGGCTCAGCCAATCAGATTACAGCATTTGCATTAGTATACTAGTAGAATTCTACTAAAACTAGATAGAAACAAGGTACATGTTTTCTACTTTTTAAATATCAAAGTTTGCAAGTTAGTCAAGTCAATATCATTAAAATATTTCATAAGTTATCACTCAAACTCAACATTTTGGGCTTGTAGCTGTTAAAGTTAGAAATGAAATTCAAGTTGATTAATGCTGTCAACCTAGTTTGACTCTTGTAATTTTCCTGTATTGAATTATTGCTCTTGGATTACTGCTTGTGAATTAATTAAATTAATAGTTGTAGAGAATAAGAAATTAACTGTGCTTCTGTTGTTGTCAAAACCTTAAATCTCGTCATTTCATGTTGTTGTTATGTAGAATAAATTATGGGAAGAAGTATACTCAAATACATGGCTCCATGCAGCTTGATTATTAATTTTTTCCTCATTACACTGGTCATATTACATTGCCTTGCATCCAATTACATGTAGCTGTTCTTATTGTTGCATGTCAGTGGCTGAAAAATACATGTCCCGCTTTTTACTATGTAACCACTTCTATATATGACAGCCTTTATTCAGTGGGTGTTCATTTTATCACTTTTATTGTTCTATAATAATTATCAGCATGGCATGCTAACAAGTGCTCCCTGTTTACATGTAGGAATCAAATCTGAGTTCCAAGAGGAAGCAGGCAGAACAGTCCACTACCCACAAGGAAAGAGTATGTCTATTTCTTACTTGAAAAGTTGTAGTCTTTTACAGCTTGTTTGTAGCCTGCAGTAAAGTCATACAGTAAAACCTGAAATACATGTAGAGAATGCTCTAATGTAACCAATAAAAACTCACCCATGAAGGATTTGTGTATGCTAACTCAGTAATTGCACACCTTCATGTACCTGTTCAAGCTCAGTGTCTAGTTATGGACATTCACATGTATTGTGTCTTAACTATGGCCATGCAAATTATATATAATAATAATAATATTAGTCAATTACTGCTTTTGTCATGCTGTTGGTTTTTCAAAGGTATAAATTTGTTGGTGGCAATCTTTACCACTATCAAGTGAAGTACATGAAGTGCTGTAACAACACATTTTCATTTTCTTTTGGTATGAAATAAAATTATGTTGATACATGTACACATACAGTGTACTCCAATACGTTGTGTTTGCCATCTTGAATCATAGAAACTCATTGATGTTGGCCCGATGGGATAGTTTGCTTTTTCATTTGTTTTCCTATCACAATAGAGAACTTGAAGTAAGCAATATTTTAGGCAG
>JAHPZR010007937.1:32500-43604 GCA_019787425.1 Platygyra sinensis | reverse complement strand
GATTTTGGTCATAGCTAGGATAAGGGATTTGGGAAGCAGGCTGCACACCCCCTCCCAATTTTTCTGAGACTAATCCTCCCCCCGGGGGAGGGACATTGCAAAGGTAATAAATGAGTTGCTTAAAACTGAAGATGGCATGGAGATCTATGAAATGATTTTCTTTTCTATAGTACTTGCATTTAAAATATTGTAATACATTGATTTCACAGAGTGTTACCACGTCAGGGTAAAAAGCAAACATAAAAAAAAATTAAAGTCCAGATGGCATTGCTACTTCACAGTGCTTTTATTAGAACTCAAGATTTCTATATAATTCAATCTGCTGAAATATTGCATGACTATCATAATGTGCCACCCAAAAATGCCTCAAGTATGATGACCGCAACAAGACGAAATAATACACAATGTTTGTCAACATCATGTGTAATATGCAGGCATGTGACAATATTTTCCGAAAACTTTCCGAACGAATAGCGAAAATTATCTCAAAGTGTGTTTATTATTTAATTATATGTTGCAAGTTCTCCACAAAATGGCATACGATAGGAGGAGGAAGGCTTACCGTTTGTCCCAAATGATAAAGCGTTCAGTTCAACATACTGCTTTCTTCCTGTGGCCGGTCAATTCGCCCTCGTCCAAAGATGTCCATAGCCGCACTCTTTACTGAAACTTTTAAGTTTAAAAACCTCCATCCAACTACAACTCTGTTTCCAAAAGTCTCGAGAGGCCCCATAGTAGCTCATAGTCTGTTATTTGAATTCAAAACACCGCACATTTCGAAATTTTCGTGGTCGTGGGTAAAACGAAAAATCAACAAAGTTTAACACTAACCAATTCGCAGTACGCTTATTTCATGATCGCGGTCTCACGCATGTAAAGGATCTTTACGCACGAATCGTTCATGTTATCGCCATTTCTCTGCAGTCGAGTATTCTGTAGCATATTTTCTTTCCATTTCTGGCTCCACAAAGGTAGGTTCCGATCAGCTTTGGAAACAAAAAGCGATCACGCTTCACAGGGACAGGACGCCATTTTGAATCTGTTCAAGGTATAGTTGGACATATTCTCGCCTTTGTACCTCCCCCCACGTACACTGACACAATGGCATAAACAATAAGGCAAACTTGTCGGAGATGGGGAGATACGGGGAAACGTGTTTAATGTAGGTTTAATGCATAAATTAATTGTCTAACAAGTGAGTGAGTGATTTTTAATTGAATTTCCCGCCAAACCCTAAACCCCATAGCATGACTTACGTCATACCATGAGGTAAAAATGACCCGTTTTCTATATCAAGTTCCGTACTTTGAACTCACTTGCGCTCCGAGACATGCGTTGCCACATCACGCGTCCCGGAGCGCAAGAAGATCAAAGTGTCATGATTGGTGTTTCGAAAAGCAAAAAATAAATGTGTCTGGACAAAGCCAGCCTAAAAATTTAAACATTCAACCGCATGCGGGCCAGTACCATGCTTCAAAAACGCGGCGTATCGGATCTGAAAAGACCTACGGTCCGAAAATTCATAAATGAGTGACTATAAACTGTGCGGGGTCGGCAGTGACTGAAAATATTGAATACCGGTAGCATGTTGATTTAGATCAAGTTTAGATTTAGACGCTGATCAGGGTTTCTGATTGGCTGACCCGAGTGCGACATTGGACGAATTTGGCAAAGTTTTCAATTCTTGGGTTGCACTGTCACGCAACTAAAAACTAATTCAAAAACCATTCAGTGTATAAAGTCAAGAAATTATGATGTTATAGTAGATAAATAAATAAGACACTTCTCCAAGTTTAGGTCTGTACGTCTACCCAAACTTGAAATATTTGCCGAAATATTTTGCACAAATCTACAGAGCCCACTATAGAGCCGCCATGTTGGTGTACCTTCAAGGGACACCAACATGGCGGCCTGAAAATAGCGTAAACATCGATCTGGAACTTACTTTGGCTATCTAGGCCACTGATTATCTGAACTGATCAACCAAAAATTTAAATAAGCACTTTTTCTAGTACTTTCAGACTTCTTAAAAGGCTAAAAATCCCAGGATAAGTATTTATTTTCGACAAAATAACTAAAAACAGGAACTTTCTCTCCTGCAGGCCACTGATTAAGATACCACAAGATACCGAGCTAAACGACAATGCATTTATCATGCCAAAATTCAAACAATGTAGGACATTACTGTATAAAAACCTTCGTTGACCGTTTGTCCGCGTTGTTTGTTAGTAAAGTGTAACGCTTTTAGCTGTCCCAACACCTGCGACGCTCTCCATTCAACAAAAAAGGAACTTTGGAAACAGGGACAAAAGGTAAAGAATTTTCTCATGAAACTTTCCAGAAAATCTTAAAAAATTGAATTTCTGAAACACTACTCCCTGGCCTTTCATTTACAACCGAAAACTGTACTAAACGTAAAAACTTGAGGGAACTCAAGACAGCTCTGGAAGCACTCCTGTGGTGGCTGTACTTCCATAGCATTTCGCGTTGTCCCAAACTGACACTTCTGTTTCTATTTACTAAATCGACATCCACAAGCCTAGCAGTTGGCGGCTGTTTCATCCTACTTGGGGCTCGTCAGCACCGCCGTAAGGCATCGTGGATAACAGATTCGTTCCCAGTCGCTATTTAAGTGTTGATAAGTGAATGAAGATGGTGAATTTTGAGCTCGGTAATTAAATGTGAAACATGAGGTATTCAACATGACACCTTGCTCTCCATGAGTTCTCGTAGCTCAGTGGATAGAGCGCCCGCCCGGTGTTCGGGAGGTCATGGGTTCGATTCCTGTCGGGGACTCAGATTTTTCTTTGTCCCACGCTCATGTTGAATATCTCATGTTTCATATTTAAGTGTTGTTGGAGAGAGAAGGGTGGATCTATTTTCTTCCATCTCTAGGTCGCCGTAACTGACTGCTTTCTCCTTGAAACAATCCAATACGACCCGTAAATAGCGACTGGATACGAGTATGGTACACATCGTGGATCTCTTGGGGCCAGACAAGCGTAACAGAGGTCTCAGCCTATTGTTGAGGGTGGGTTTGTTTATCTATTCAGGGTCCTAACCGAAATTTTAAGACGAAATGTATTAAGAATAGTGTGTCCTATTCGTGATCCGGTAGAGTCGTTGAGAGTTCGATAATTCTTGCAGCGTTACGCAAGACACTTAAGGTGGCCGAACACAGTTTTGGCGCGCGCTCTTGCTAACGCGATTCAGCGCGCGCACAAGTATTGCATAAAAACAAACATGGCATAAATAGAGCGATCATTTTATTTGCTCAATGTCTGCGCTATCTGTACTATTTTTTTCTTCACAAATGAACACAATGTATTGAATTGATGGTTTTACTCTTTTATTACGAAGGTATGTTAGAAAGGTAACGATACAAAGAACTCAGCTCTGCTATTTCTTTGTTGCTAAAAGAACCCAGTTAAATGCAGCGCATGCGTAGTAAGTCGAAAAACGTACGATTGAGTGAAAAATTAACTTCTCGGAGGCGCTTATTTCTCGAGAACCACTCAGAATTTCACGAAATTTGGCACGAAAATACTTTAGGAAATAAGTAACTGGAGGATTGAAAAAAAATGAACTTTAACAAAGGAAATTCAAGATATGCCAGTGAACCTTCAAAGAGGGATAATTAAAGATCTTTTTGTTAAATTATTATTAAAATAGAGCTAACTTGCGAGTATCGTTACATGCTTGTTGCATGCAAATTATAAAGAAAATCTAATGACTAGATTTTCTGCAAATAAACAAAACCGATTTTAAACTCCTGTTTATATTTGATCATGTTGCCATGGCAACGGTACATACGTCAGCTTAATTATCAGAAAGTTGAAGTTTGTGTTGTTAACTTGCTTGCTGCCATTTTTGGTGACCAAAGGATCAAGGGTTTTAGAGAAAAATGTAAATGAAACAGAGGTATCAAAAACTGTGTTCAGCCACCTAAAACTCTGGCAGTGCCTCGCTCAACCACAGGTTTGCTAATAGGTACCAGGAAGGTCTCAGGGCAACCCAATGGCGTGCTGGGGGTTAACCTGCAGCGCTATCTTGTATCACATCCTGTCATTCAGTAAACATACCCCTGGCCGCTTTATAGTGATCAAATAAGACGTTCTCAAATCTTCACTGGGGTTTCTGACTTAAAATTAGAACCGTTGACAAAAGAGTCAGCTAAATTTCAAGTTATAAAATCACGGTTCAACAAGTCTGGCAATGGTTCATGTTCATGATGTAAGAATAATTTTCGTAAATAATTTATAAGTTAAGTGCTTTTATAATCTATGTGCCTTTAAATTCACTCATCCTGTTTACCCTCCGGGCGACAACACAACTAAGGGGAAAATCACAATTATAAGGTAGGCAAATTATTTCAAGCTTTATCTCCTTAAGATAGTTACATCGACTGCGTTTGGAAATTCAATAAACAGGCTGGTTATTAGCTTGTTTTCGCTTTAAAGGGATTCTTCCGAGCCTAAAAATGATTTTAAATTGACGTTTGTCTTGTTTAACCGACGTTCTTCAGAAAATTAAGAGAATAAAAGCCATTATATATGGCGCACGGATGTCAATTTTTTTCCTTAATATCGTGATCGTAGAACAATTCTATTGATTGTCACTCGCTCTAAAAGAAAGATTTTGAATCGGGATGCAGAACAGTGAACTGACTTGTTCATTCTTACATGGTTGCCACAGACGTAATCTTTTTAAACATTTCTGACCTTTCACTGATGAAATTAAAGTATCTCTGACTGCTAGCCTCTCCTTACAGCCGTCATTTCCATTAGTGCATTGAATGATGAGTTTTCAACAAATTTTCGAACACATAAAGAACGCATAGTTGAGATCACAGTGATCCCAAATGATTCTTCCAGCCTCTAATGTTATTATATGAGTCGGGTTTAATTTCCTGACTTTTCCCTGACCTTGAAGAATTTTTTTCCCTGGCCATTTCTTGGCTTGGGGGAACCCTTTCATATGCCATGTCCAATATTAACGTCTTATTATCCTATCCTAGCGATCTTTACTTCAAAGCATACTATGAACATGCTGCACAAGTGGATCATTTGTCTTGCTCTTTTCGCAGCGTGTATTGAGGTTTGTCACTTATGTTAGTCATGCGTATTTGATGGGGTGACACCCTTACGACATCTCAGTTGTCCAAAATATTTCAGGTTTGTCACTTATGTGAATAAGTCATGCGTACTTGATATGGTGACACCCTTACGACATCTCCGTTGTTCAAAATACTTGAGTTTTGTCACTTATGTTAAGTCATGCGTACTTAATATGGTGACACCCTTACGACATCTCCGTTGTTCGAAACATTTGAGGTTTGTCACTTATGTTAACTCATGCGTACTTGTCATGGTGACACCCTTACGACATCTCAGTTGTTCGAAATATTTGAGGTTTGTCACTTATGTTAACTCATGCGTACTTGATATGGTGACTCCCTTACGACATCTCCGTTGTTAGAAATATTTGAGTTTTGTCACTTATGTTAACTCATGCGTACTTGATATGGTGACTCCCTTACGACATCTCCGTTGTTCGAAACATTTGAGGTTTGTCACTTATGTTAACTCATGCGTACTTGATATGGCGACACCCTTACGACATCTCAGTTGTTCGAAATATTTGAGGTTTGTCACTTATGTTAACTCATGCGTACTTGAGATTTGTGATTCAGTTAAACTCGGGCAGGGACATATGCAAGATTAGCGTAAGCTCGTTGTTTTCGAAAAGCTTCGTTTGCATAATGTTTTCTGTCCACACTTAAATGCAAAGTGGGCGTTTTCAAATTTCTCCTGTATTAAATTATACGAAATCATATGGTGACAGAGCTTTTTCCATTTGCGCACCAAACCTGTGGAATGACCTGCCGGATTACATTTAAGGAATTGTGCCTCTTTTAATACTTTTAAAAGTAACTTGAAGACGTTTTTATTTAAGTATACGTTTTGCTCATAATGTTTTAATTTATTTAGTAATAATTTTTAATTGTTAATTTAAATTGTTACCTTCATTAAGGTCTGTAAGCGCCTTAAAACATTTGGATTTCGGTCCTATATAAATTGCATTTATTATTATTATTACTATTATTATTATTATTATTATTTCTTTTTGATCGAAAGAAATTGTAAATAGTGTTTTGACGGAATAGTTTTTTTTTTTAGCGAATTAATTGTATATATGGGATTTTAATGTTAGCGTTTGTTACCGATCAATAAATTGTTTGCATTATTAATTATTATTATAATTATTATTATTATTATTATTATTATTATTATTATTATCATAATTATTATTATGGAACTCTTAAGATCGGTACATGCATGCGTTAGAGGTTCGCGAACGCCGTTTCGTAGCAAGATAGAGCAATCATTAGACTGTAAAATAAATGTAGTTAGTGCGGATATCTGAAATACGCGTTATATATGCTTTTATACTTAGGGCTTTTAATGGACACTGGTTTAGCCGTCATTAATATCTCTGGATCATGGAATTCGTAATTTTATAGAATTTTGAACTTTTATTATCAATTATACCCTACCCTGTTCTTTTAGCCTTTTTAATCTTGTAATTATTGTGAAATTTCAATGAAGTTTTCATTTTTTTAATTATTATTAAAAGGGTTCAAGTCGAAGTTCACCTACTTCATGCGCACGATAGGATCGTTTGAAGTTTATGTCGACCCAATCCAGGAGGTGATTGAGGATTTACTCCTTCCAACTTTGTTCGGTCAATCAGAGCCTCTCCCCAACGAGGTGCGCAGACTTGCTACCTTAGCAACGGGTCAAGGGGGTCTAGGCATTCCTGATCTGAAATCCGAGGCACCGCAGCAGTTTGCTGCCTCGAGACTAATAACCACCGCGCACGTAGATTCTATTACATTACAGAGTTCTATCATGGTGCCAGGAGAAAGATCTACGGAGGAGCTAAAGAGGCATCAACAATCACTTAAGAGAGCAAGTGCCAAAGAGAAAATGGATAGTATTGATTCAAGCCTCTCTTCAGACCTGCTGCGACTGGTTAATCAATCGAGGGACAAGGGCGCAAGTTCTTGGCTGAATGCGATGCCTCTCGCAGACCAGGGTTTAGCCCTGAACAAGCAAGAGTTCAGAGACTCGCTACGCTTGCGTTATGATTTGCCCTTAGCCGATCTACCAAGTCATTGCATATGTGGGGATAAATTCACCGTCGGTCACGCCCTCTCTTGTAAAAAAGGGGGGGGGGGGGGGGTGGTTGTAGCGCGGAGACATGACGGTGTACGGAACTTGTTAACGACATTCATCGACAAGATCTGCAATAATGTCGAAATCGAACCACGCCTTCAACCCCTGGACAACGAGCGATTTCATTTGAGGAGCGCTGTTACAAGTTCTGAGGCAAGGTTGGCCATCAAAGCGGAAGGGTTCTGGGGAAGAGGAGTTACGGCATTTTTTGATTTTTTTTTTTTCATTGCAACGACACATACGTCACATGACTATTTGAGCTACGCCACTATTACTACATTACATTACACTGCTAAACCTACTTACAAAAATTGTACTTACACTGATTGCTGTTATTCTTTTAAAGTAATTGCGAAATAAATACACGTGCTACGTTACACTGCATACGGTGCAAAGCTAACAAAACACACACACACGCATACACACACACGCACCACGCCCACACATACAAGAGATAATAAAAGATTCTCTTACTCAAACTTTCACACTTAATGTGCTTCACGCATCGTAGTTGCTGAGAGTGGTCCACTTAGCTCTATATTTTTCGTAATTAAAATTTTTAATGGCTATTTGTCTTTCACATTTGATTTTGCTGTCTAGTAAGGCAAGAAAGACCTTTAAATTCGGAGTCTCAGACCGGTTTCTTGCAAGAAAAACATGATATTTAGCAATAAGAAGATAATGGTTTAACGCGTAGAAGGTGGTAGTTTCAGGTTTGTAACCGTACAGGATTTCTGCATTACTAGGACTGATATTGTCAGAGCGCTCGGCATTCCACCACATCGTTATGTCTTTCCAAAAGATTTAACGTCGGGGCATTCGCAAAGCATGTGAATAAGCGTTTCGTTCGGAAAGAGGCAGCGTTCGCATTCTGGTGAAGCCTTTATATTCATTTTATAAAGAGAGTGATTAGTGGGTATGATGTTATGAATAAGTTTAAATTGGAAGCTCCTCAGTTTGTTTTCGACTGTGACTTTAAACGGAAGCTCGTATAATGCCTTTACATTCAACACTAGTTTTCTAAGATTAATTTCAACGATGGGGGGAGAAAATGATCTTTCTGCGAGCATCACACGGGCTTTTTTAGTAGAGGAGATGTCAGGGGATGGAACTGGTTCGTTATTGTCATTTGTGCAATTACCTACGATTTCGCTTCTCCAAATTTTAGGGAATGCTGCGAGAACACCGGCATAATCGAGAAAAGTAGAGCGAACGCCATATTTGCATTTTAAGGTTTCGAACGAAAGGAACTGGCCATGGGTGTTTAGGAGGTCACTTATTTTCAATATGCCTTTATTTGCCCATGATCTATAATAAAATGATTTTCCGTCTATCTTTATAAACCGATTGTTCCAAATGGACTCTTTCAGCAGGGGAAATTCTCCCGAGGAGGATGGTTTTACTGTCGAGTTTAACTCAGAGTTTTTTGACTTAATTGGAAATGATTTAGGTAAGGGTCTCAATGCGGCGTATGAAAATGAACGGTTATCAATCTCGCAACGTAGAGGTATAATAACTTTAATACCAAAAGAAGAATCATCGCTATTAGAACTGAAGAATTGGAGACCAATAACTCTCTTAAATGTTGACTATAAAATTGCGTCCAAAGCAATAGCTAAACGGATTGAACCGATATTACCATCGTTGATTCACCCGGATCAAACAGGTTTTGTGAAAGGCAGATATATTGGTGAAAATATTAGGCTTATTGCTGATGGAGCAAACGAGGAAGCTAAACCTCTCTGGTATATTACTGTCGTTAGACTTTCAGAAAGCTTTTGACACCTTAGAATGGCCATGCATTCATCATGTGCTAAAACTTTACAACTTTGGCGACAGCTTAAGAAACTGGGTAAAGGTCTTTTACACTGATATAGAAAGTGCGATACTGAATAATGGCTATGCCACCAACTGGATAAAACCTTCTACAGGAGTAAGACAAGGATGCCCACTTTCTCCCTACCTGTTCATACTAGCCGCGGAACTTATGTCTATGAAAATTCGGCAATCCAGTGCTGTCAAGGGAATTTTAACATTTGAAAGGGAAATTAAAATTAGTCAATTTGCAGATGATACCAACCTGCTGTGTTTCGACCTATCTTCGGTGGAAAAAGGATTACAAATCGCAGCAGATTTTGGCGAAATCTCTGGTCTTAGACTTCATTTAGAGAAAACTAAAGCTGTGTGGCTGGGGAAGTGGTCAGGCAATAAAAGCAAACCGCTACACCTAAAATGCTTCAGTAGTCCGACCAGAGTTCTAGGTATTTATTTCTCCAATGACGAGAAAGGAAACAATGAAATGAATTTCAACCTTAAGATAGATAAATTGCAAACAAACTTGGATATATGGAAGTCAAGAGATCTCACACTATTTGGGAAAGTGATGATAATCAAAGCGCTTGGAGTATCATCTCTTATATATTCAGCTTCAAATATCAATGTTCCAAAGGATATTATAAGTAACGTTAAAGGTAGGCTCTTTAGATTTATCTGGAAAAATAAAAGGGACAAAATAAGAAGGGAAGGACTATATCAGGACTATGAGAAGGGCGGGCTGCGTATGACGGATATAGAAACAATGATCAAAGCGCTGAGATTAGCATGGATACCAAGACTCATACGGAAGGGCCACCCTAATTGGAAATTTGTTCCAGACTATTTTTTTAAGAAATACGGGGGCCTTTATTTTCTCCTATCATGTAATTACGACGCAAAGGACTTTGAAAATGTACCCTCTTTTTATAAGGACATTCTGTTGTTCTTTCATGAATTGAAGGCGCTTTACGGATGCCATCATGGACAAGATGCAATGCTATTTAATAATAAGGAAATCCGCATCGGAGGTAAACCTTTTTTCTGGAAGGAATGGTTCGAGAAAGGTATTAGAACGATTAAAGATCTTTTAGATAAAAATGGAAATGTCCTATCATTTCCTGTTTTCAAGTCGAAATATTCACTACAAAAAACTACCTTTCTTCACTTTTACAGAGTTATTTGTGCTATTCCAGGTCACCTCCTAACTAAGGCGAAAACTAATGATTTCAGTGCTGAAATGAATACACAATGAGAACCCGGAGTCCTTTCACTTAGATGAAAACGTAGCTTTTAATTTACTGCGAGCCAAATCCAAAGACTTCTACTGGCTAATCGTTGATAAGAAATATAAAGAACAACAAACTGGTGCAAAGAGATGGAACCAAACCGTTCCTATGGACAAAACAAACTCTCTGGATAAATATATTCAAATCGGTACAAAAGACTTGTAGAGAAAATAGAATTAGGGAATTTCATTTTAAATTCATTCATAGAATTGTAGTGACTAAAAAGGATCTCTTTAGGTTTAATATTAAATCAGATAGCAATTGTATATATTGCGGTGATTTGGATTCTATAGACCACACGTTTACAGAGTGCCAGTTTACAAAGTCCTTTACTCAAGAAGTGTTACAATGGTTCAATACAGAGAATGACTCTGAGTTTAATCCAAACACTGAAGATCTTCTTTTTGGTACTTTCCCAAGTTCTAACACCTTGATAAAGAAACTGAACTACACCCTCCTCTTTATGCGGTATTATATTTATAAGAAAAAGCTCCAGAATGACTCACCATTTCTATTACTCTCCGACTTCATCAACAAAGTTAGATAGAAGTATAAACTTGAAAAAATTATTTAATATTTGTAAAAGCTCCCCCATCCCCTATTCTTTAGATTAAATACTGTAGTAATGGAAGTGTATGACTGTTCAGAAAGGTTTTGTGTTATCGTACAAATAGGCTTAGAATAAGTGTTGTCATAAATGTTGTAAGTGTAAGAAATTATTAATAAAAAAAAAAATGGTTCTTTGGAATTGAGCTCTTGCCATAC
>JAHPZR010007937.1:17500-27500 GCA_019787425.1 Platygyra sinensis | reverse complement strand
TGAAACTACAGTACACTAAATCTATTTAAGGGAGTATTGTTAAAAAAAGGTAAGCTTTTATTAGTTCACTTCAGTTCACCTTTGTGTCCCTGTCCTTGACCTGTCCTCAACCCAACAACGTTCCAACAACGTTCCAACAACGTTCCAACAACAAACGATCGATAAACCAAACTCACGATTCACAAACCAAACTGACGTTTAACCCCAGTTTCTAACTTCTCGTATTCAGTCTTCACTCAGATTTTCCTTGACTCAGTTATCTTCACTGGCTTACTGCCTGGCAGAAGTTAATCTTCTCCTTTTCCTTCTTCTTTGCTTTCTTCAGCTAGCTTCTCGGCACACATACGCTCCCCGGCAAATGGACTCTTTGTCGTGTAAAGGAACGGTTTTACTGAATGACTCTTCAGTGATGAAAACGTGCTCTGAACTGAACGAGTCTCCGTTACTTTCAAACCTTCAACGCCGGTGACCTTCTCTCAAAACAGAAAAACCTCTCTACGTGTCAACCTAAAGTCCTAAATATATGCTAACAAGGTGTAAAACGAAATAAAGGGAAAAAAACTATATTGGATAAAGAATGATTACATAGGATGTTACGTAATGAAAGAATACAAGTTATGTAATAGGTGCTACCGGAATACTAATACTTTAACAACTGATCTTATGAACAAATTACACCTAAATAAATTTAATCCTAAATACATATTTTCCGTGACAACGAGTAAAGAAACAAATAAATACACAGGTAAAGCTGCACTTTGAGAAAACAAATTATAAAAATAAGATGTTTTCCCCAAAACGCCACTTAACTGCACAGTGTTGCCCCTCCCGCCAATTCCACGTGCAACTGCGGCCATGTATTTGGAGGACTGAAGTTTGAAAATCGCTCTACACCGACATCTCAGCAGATTCAAATGGAAATTTTGATCGAAAAACGAGAGGAATTTCTGACTGCCGGGTATGCAGTTTTTGATCAACCGTGCCCGTGAATCCAGGTTCTTATAGTATGCCGAAGCCAAGAGAATTCGTCCACAACAAAAGCGAAACAACATTATTTAGAATCGCTTCGCATTTCTGAACAAATATCGAATACTCTCACAGGGTTCAAACTTCAATTTTTGTAGAAATAATTCTATGCGAGTTGACACCCGTGTCGAAACATCGAGATTTTATGATATGCCCTAGCTCGGAAATTTCCTCAACCACAAAGCCCAAATTATAATTGAAATCGCTTGACATTTCTAAACAAAGATCTGCAGTAATAATCTTTCCTGGAAACAACATATTGATCATGTAGCTATTAAAATAAGCCGAACTGTAGGATTGATTTGTAAACTACGGCATTTTCTGCCAAGACATACTCTCTTAACTATCTCAGTATAGATCCCTAGTTACTCCTTATTTAACTTATGGTTTGACGGCCTGGGGCCAAGCATATAAATCTCACCTTGAAAAGCTTCTCAAACTCCAAAAGAGAGCTCTTCGCTTTATCTATTTTTCTGAGCGAAATCAGCATACGATTCCTTTTTTTATTGATGCCGGTGTTTTACCGTTAAAATTTTTGTATTATGAGCTTTTAGCTAACCTTATGTTCGAAATAAGACACAGAAATGCTCCTGGAAACATTCAAGATCTCTTCCAAGACATTTCCGATATTCATTCTTATAATACTCGATCATCTGTTTCAAATAACTTTTACACACAAAGTTCTAGACTTTCAATTCAAGCGAACTCATTCTCTAGAATCGGAACAAAAATCTGGAATGAAATGCCCATGTCTTTAAGAAAACTTCCAAAAACTGTTTTTAAGAGGAAAATAAAACAAATACTTTTTGAAATTCTAGCTTCAGAGGACTGTTACATTGATCTACCAGTTATCATTCAAAAAGTAAAGCTGAATTTATTCTCCTCTTAGTATGTATCTTTAATATTCAACAATATCATTTTCGTGTATCTCTAGTCTCACGTCGTAACTGTTGTTAATTACCATTTGTAATTCCGTTAGTTTATTATTGGTCCTTAGTTATTGTTGTCAATTTTAGTCTCCTTAATCATCTTGTGTTTAGTTATACCTAGTTGTTTATTAATAATTTTTGTTAACATGACCCGCCTAGACTAGCATATGCTATCCGCGGGCATGTTCAATTTGTAATTTTTTTAATTTGAAAACAAAAATAAATGTATGTATGTATGTATGTATGTATTGGATGAGTTTTTCCGTGGAAATTCTAGAACAATTTAAGACGGCCGGGTATGTAGTATTTTAAAAACACTTCCCGGCTGCCGGGTATGTAGGCACTATCAGTTTGGTAATATCTTCTCCTGTAGAAAACTACTGATTTCAATTTGGAAATAAAGAAGAGTTGGTACACAGTACTTGAAGGCTTTTAACGCAAAACAATGTAGAAATATCCTAAAAGATGCTATCCACCGCCTGAAAATGATTTGGGTGGGAAAATAATTGAAACATGGGTAGCTTGGAATAAGTTAGCCTCTTCCTGGTGTTCGGTTCGTTGGGGCATAGCTCGAAAAACGGCGAGCGAAAAAATAGGTGATAGGTACTTTCTGTCCTCGCACTTCGCCCATATTTTTTCGCTCTCCGCTGCGCCCCAACTAACTAGTACTGTGTACCAACTTTACTTTATTTCCAAACTGAAATCAGTAATTTTCTACCGGAGAAGATATTAAATTCCAACAAGCTTTTTTGGGAAAACATTTTGTTTTTATAATTTGTTTTCTCAAAGTGCAACTTAAACTTTGTATTTATTTGTTTCAGTTATTTGCAATCTACATTTTTTACTTTATTATTTTTCAGCGCTGAATACTTTTCAACGTTTTAGTTTGAAGTAGGCTTTTGTACATTATGCTAGCATTTTTTCGAGCATTTTAGTGACACAAAAGCATTGAGCATTATTCGAGCATTTTAGTGGCATTTTCCCAGAAAATTATTATTTTTTCCCACAGAATATAGAAAAAAATCATTATGTCTTTATTTTTTACGAGAAAATGAAGACTTAACCTGTTCACCCGAGCGTCATCGATAGGGGCCAAGGGATTAATGGAGCAACAGATCATTCAGAAAATTATCTTTTGGTGTCCATGAGAAAACCAGGCAGGAGGTGATACAGCTCAAATAACCGATTTTGCTCAAACTTGGCATAAATGTTGGGTTTGGTGAGTAAATGATTATGGCAAAAACTTAGGTTAAAATATTACATTCCCTTCAAGTTAGGGGGTCCCCCTCAAAAAATGGCCCTTTGTCACTAATTAACGCATATTCAATTACCTGTTTTTGATTTAGCATTTCTACAACAAGAAAAGCCATGTGAAAATGAAATCCACTGGATCATGTCCTACTATTATTAGTCTCAAAACACAGATATTCATTTGAACCAGACAATTTGATTTCTCTCTGCGGCTCCATCTTAAGTAAGGTGCATATTTTGTAGTGTTGTGAATAGCCTTTAATTAATGGCAAATATCTGCACTGGGCAACAGCAAATACGCATTATTCTAACATGGATAGTGAAAGCAATCACTAAAGTTCTCAAAAAAGCCATAAAATGTTTGGGGACCTCAATTTTTTTTCTGTGCTGGCATACTGTTTACATAGGACTTCAGGCCTTTTTGGCCACTTTATGAACATCCACTAAAACACAAAAGCCATTTATCTGTCTTAACCTAACTCGAAATTAACAAGAAATATCTACCAAAGTATTTCCCTATCAATATCCAGTATAAATTCGGCGAAAAGGAGCACTTGAGACATTTCTTTCATATATTTTCAGAAGTACATTTTGGTGACATTCTCTCGATATCGAAAAAATGAGGCAGAAGAAGATTCAACGCTTAAGTTCCCTCAACTTGGGTTTTCAGGCGTAAAATAAAATTGAAACAAGAAATAAGTACTACATACAGTGATTGTACAAGTCACTTGGACGCGATTTCGCGCTCCCTTCGATTCTTGGATTGCAAAATGTCCATGCAGTTTTGTGCCATCTGTTCCGTTGCTTCGACCCAAGGTTTAAAGAGAATACCATTACCATCCCGCCCTCATCATCAGAGGTATCAACAGCTGTCGAAAGGCTACTCAAAAGGTCATTTAAAATCCAGGGAGAGTGATCACTTTAACATTCAGATTGTTGTTAAAATTCCATCACAAAATACTCCGCCATTATGAAATTCGATGTTGAAAAGTCAGCGGTTACCTCCTTTAAACCAGGTAACTACGTCATGTATAGTGACACAAACTGTACCGCTTAAAGATGGCGGAATGTTCTGTGGTGGTTTTGTAAGAAATCTGTATCCGATAACACGTACAAGAGTGGAGGTCTTCCTGGATTTTAAACGGCCTTGTGAGTAGCTGTTTCGGCAAATGTTGATATCTCTGATGACGAAAGCAGGAAGGCAAAGGACATTCTCTTTAAACCTCGGGTCGAAGCAACGTAACAGATGACACAAAACTGGACATTTTGCGGGCCAAGAATCAGCAAGAGTGCAAAAATTGCATCTAAGTGACATGTATGTAGTAGTTATTTCATGTTTCCATTCTAATTTACGCCTGAAAACCTATGTTGAGGGAACTTATTCGTTGAATCTTCTTCCGTCGCGTTTTATCGATGATCGTGAGAAGTAGCTCTGAAAATATTTGACAGAAATGTGTCAAGTGCTTCTTTTCAGCGAATTTATACTGGATATTGATAGGAAAATACTTAGGCAGATATTTCTTGTTGATTTCGAGTTAGGGTAACACAGAAAAATAACTTCCGTGTTTTAGTCAATGTTCATTAAATGGCCAAAAATCGTGAATTCCTATGAAAGCAGTATGCCAGCACAGAAAAATTGTTGAGGTCCCCAAACATTTTATGGCTTTTTTGAGAACTTTAGTGATTGCTCTCACTATCCATGTTAGAATAACGAGTATTTGCTGTTGCCCAGTGCAGATATTTGCCATTAATTAAAGGCTATTCACAACACTACAAAATATGCACCTTACTTAAGATGGAGCCGCGGAGAGAAATCAAAATGTCTGGTTTAAATGAATATCTGTGCTTTGAGACTAATAATAGAAAAACATGATCCAGTGGAATTCATTTTCACATGGCTTTTCTTGTTGTAGAAATACTAAATCAAAGACAGCTAATTAAATATGCATAAATTAGTGAAAAAGGGCCATTTTTGCAGGAGGTACCCCTAACTTGAAGAGAATAAAATATTTTAACCTAAGTTCTTGCCATAATCATTTACTCACCAAACCCAACCTTTATGCCAAGTTTGAGCAAAATCGGTGATTTGAGCTGCATCACCTCCTGCCTGGCTCTGCCTGGTTTTCTCATGGACACACTCTTAAAATGGGGTATTTTTACTGGTTGCGCGTTTAAAGTTCGGATCACCTTCAAACAGAATTAAATCTTGGTTACTTGAAAGGTACAAAGTTTTGTCTTAAAGGTAACGCTTCATTTATTGACATAAGCAGTATTGCTTCATTTAGGCCGTTTTTGATTGCCTGGTTGTGGGAATATTGCACTTTTTCGGACAGTTCCGTGGTTAACTTGAAGTCCTCGCCTTGGCCAAAATACGCCCAGTAATGAACTATTTTCAAAAAAAAATCGTGTTCCACTACTAAACTTTTTTTCCTCTTCAAATATGTTCTTCATTAGACTGTTCTTAGCAAATACCTGAAAAAAAAAAATCGGGGTCACCGTGCTCGTTTAAGAAAAGAGGAGAACTTATTCCGTTATCGAGCTTAGTTTGCGGGAAATCTCTTACGCTTTGCACGTGCACGAGCCCATGTGCGCGCGCTGGTGACGCGAAAATTGTGCGCAGTAGGGATGCTCAATGAAATACTAAGGAATTACCTTAAGCACTGGTCAAACGGCGCGTGATAGTCGATGATAGTTGATTCTCCCCTAACTATCATCAACTATCGCCAACTATCATTCACATGGTCAAAAGACCAAAGAAGATCGTGATAGTTGACGATAGTTCACCGGCAGTCGCGCAGGCGAAGTCACGAGAGCAGCGAGTTCCAACTCTTTCCGCTTAAAAATGTGAACGCTAAATCATGCTAAATGGCGTCCCGTAAGACAAACTTTTAAAAGTATGAATTTTTTGCGACGAAAGAGGGTGGCAGCATGTTTTCTGACCGCTATCGGGTCAGTGATTACCAAAACAGCTGACCGAAAAAACTATCATGAACTATCATACACGTGGTCAAACGAGAAAAACTATCATCGACTATCATGAACAATTTGAACAAGCTCAAACTGAATGGTAGTTGATGATAGTCAATGATAGTGCATGGTAGTTGGTGGTCAAACGGAAGCGCGCGCTCAACTATCATCGATTATCATCGACTATCATGAGTCGTTTGACCAGGGCTTTAAGGTGGCCGAACACAGTTTTCGCGCGTGCTTTTGCTGATGCAATATTTAGCGCGTGCACAAGGATTTCAAAGAACAAACATGCCGTCAGTAGAGCGATCATTTTATTCACTCAACACCCGCACTATCTGTGTTATTTTTCTCTATATCTGAAAGCAGTGTATTGATGGCTTTAGTCTTTTATTACAAAGATATGTTAGAAAAGGTGACGATGCAAAGAACCCAGCAATTTTCAGCTTTTGTTTGTTAACGAAAGAACCCAGTTAAATGCAACGCATGCGCAGTTGCTCGAAAAATTGAGACCGATTGCTTTAGCAGAAAGATGCCAATTTCTAACGATCCAGTCGTTAGAATTTCAAGAGATTGGGAAGAAAAATAGATCAGAGACCATGATTTATCGAAAAATTCTGAATTTTGACAAAGGGAATTTTTAACAATACAGAAAACGATTAACGGCGAATTACGAAAATTTTTATTAGAACCGTGTTGACAGAAGGGATTTAATGTCAATTCTTAGTGTGCAAAATGTGAAAACAATCTAACGACTGGATTTGTTTTAAATAAACAAAAACCATCATTTAAGCCTTGTTTTTAACCAGCCCCGTTGCCATGGCAACAGCACACACCCTAGTCAAAATGCGAGAATAAATATTTCTGTGGTTATCCTTGACTCTTGCAAAAAATGGGCGCTAAAGCATAAATAATTTAAAAGTTATGGTGTGTGCGGAGTGCGGAGTGCGGAGTGCGGAGTGCGGAGTGCGGAGTGCGGAGTGCGGATGTGCGGAGTGCGGAGTGCGGAGTGCGGAGTGCGGAGTGCGGAGTGCGGAGTGCGCAGTCTAAAGATACTAAAAAAAACAAGAAATTAAAAACATAGAAATAAAAGAATTTAAAAGTAAATTAAAAGAACAATTAAATACATAAATAAACTAGAAAAAGAAATTTAAGAAATAAAAATAATAATCATTAAAAAAATTTACGCCGCCTAAAGTGGACTGTTCATATCACGTATATTTCATTCAGTCCAAATGGTATATTTTACTCGCGATTTTCATAGTAAGCAGTTCACTTTTACGAAAAAAAGGTAACAGTCCAGTTTTGACCATGTGTAGAAAATGTGACAAATTGCACTTTAAATTCGGTTTTGTTAGAAAGCCGTGCTGCATCGAAACAAACTCAAACTTTGTTTTCTAAAAATAAACTGCCCGTGTGAATTAATCCTTGAACCATTCAACAACTTGTCAACTGCGCGTCCTACAGTTCTCGCCTTGAAGTTCAAACTAGGCTTTTGTACATTATGCTTTTATTTTCCCACTAAAATGCTCCACCTTAATGCTCCATTTTTTTCACTAAAATGCTCGGTTTCCCTCGAAAATGTCACTAAAATGCTCGGTTAATGCTCATACATAGGGGTTTTTAAATTTTCATAATTTTAACGTGTCAACACAATTAACAGTTCAAAGTGCTTAACAAAAACGTATACTTAATAGAAAAAGTTAACAACAACGTATGTAAAAGTTTTTAAAATACACCGAAAGATAATTTTCTGAATGATCTGTTGCTCCATTAATCCCTTGGCCCCTATCGATGACGCTCGGGTGAACAGGTTAAGTCTTCATTTTCTCGTAAAAAATAAAGACATAATGATTTTTTTCTATATTCTGTGGGAAAAAATAATAATTTTCTGGGAAAATGCCACTAAAATGCTCGAATAATGCTCAATGCTTTTGTGTCACTAAAATGCTCGAAAAAATGCTAGCATAATGTACAAAAGCCTACTTCAAACTAAAACGTTGAAAAGTATTCAGCGCTGAAAAATAATAAAGTAAAAAATGTAGATTGCAAATAACTGAAACAAATAAATACAAAGTTTAAGTTGCACTTTGAGAAAACAAATTATAAAAACAAAATGTTTTCCCAAAAAAGCTTGTTGGAATTTAATATCTTCTCCGGTAGAAAATTACTGATTTCAGTTTGGAAATAAAGTAAAGTTGGTACACAGTACTAGTTAGTTGGGGCGCAGCGGAGAGCGAAAAAATATGGGCGAAGTGCGAGGACAGAAAGTACCTATCACCTATTTTTTCGCTCGCCGTTTTTCGAGCTATGCCCCAACGAACCGAACACCAGGAAGAGGCTAACTTATTCCAAGCTACCCATGTTTCAATTATTTTCCCACCCAAATCATTTTCAGGCGGTGCATAGCATCTTTTAGGATATTTCTACATTGTTTTGCGTTAAAAGCCTTCAAGTACTGTGTACCAACTCTTCTTTATTTCCAAATTGAAATCAGTAGTTTTCTACAGGAGAAGATATTACCAAACTGATAGTGCCTACATACCCGGCAGCCGGGAAGTGTTTTTAAAATACTACATACCCGGCCGTCTTAAATTGTTCTAGAATTTCCACGGAAAAACTCATCCAATACATACATACATACATACATACATTTATTTTTGTTTTCAAATTAAAAAAATTACAAATTGAACATGCCCGCGGATAGCATATGCTAGTCTAGGCGGGTCATGTTAACAAAAATTATTAATAAACAACTAGGTATAACTAAACACAAGATGATTAAGGAGACTAAAATTGACAACAATAACTAAGGACCAATAATAAACTAACGGAATTACAAATGGTAATTAACAACAGTTACGACGTGAGACTAGAGATACACGAAAATGATATTGTTGAATATTAAAGATACATACTAAGAGGAGAATAAATTCAGCTTTACTTTTTGAATGATAACTGGTAGATCAATGTAACAGTCCTCTGAAGCTAGAATTTCAAAAAGTATTTGTTTTATTTTCCTCTTAAAAACAGTTTTTGGAAGTTTTCTTAAAGACATGGGCATTTCATTCCAGATTTTTGTTCCGATTCTAGAGAATGAGTTCGCTTGAATTGAAAGTCTAGAACTTTGTGTGTAAAAGTTATTTGAAACAGATGATCGAGTATTATAAGAATGAATATCGGAAATGTCTTGGAAGAGATCTTGAATGTTTCCAGGAGCATTTCTGTGTCTTATTTCGAACATAAGGTTAGCTAAAAGCTCATAATACAAAAATTTTAACGGTAAAACACCGGCATCAATAAAAAAAGGAATTGTATGCTGATTTCGCTCAGAAAACTAGATAAAGCGAAGAGCTCTCTTTTGGAGTTTGAGAAGCTTTTCAAGGTGAGATTTATATGCTTGGCCCCAGGCCGTCAAACCATAAGTTAAATAAGGAGTAACTAGGGATCTATACTGAGATAGTTAAGAGAGTATGTCTTGGCAGAAAATGCCGTAGTTTACAAATCAATCCTACAGTTCGGCTTATTTTAATAGCTACATGATCAATATGTTGTTTCCAGGAAAGATTATTACTGCAGATCTTTGTTTAGAAATGTCAAGCGATTTCAATTATAATTTGGGCTTTGTGGTTGAGGAAATTTCCGAGCTAGGGCATATCATAAAATCTCGATGTTTCGACACGGGTGTCAACTCGCATAGAATTATTTCTACAAAAATTGAACTTTGAACCCTGTGAGAGTATTCGATATTTGTTCAGAAATGCGAAGCGATTCTAAATAATGTTGTTTCGCTTTTGTTGTGGACGAATTCTCTTGGCTTCGGCATA
>JAHPZR010007937.1:7500-12500 GCA_019787425.1 Platygyra sinensis | reverse complement strand
GGATCCAACAAGGATCCAACAAGGGTGGATACTTCAATCATGAAGATCTGACCGAAGTGATGGCTCGAAAAAGCTGCTTTTTTTTTAATTGAGTGAAACGTCAGAAAAGAAAACGTGTCAGAATAGCAAGTGACAAAGAATTTGAAAAAAATTTTTTGTGTTAATTGGAAGCTATTGCTAGTTAGCTGAGGTTGAAAAATCTATCAAATTTACATTTCTTTAAAGACTACCAATTTGGGTCAAGCATCAGTTCCCTTCCTCAGTACACGGGTATTTGAAAACCCAGCTTTATTTGGATGGTAAAGCCTTTCGGTCACGAAATCGGAGGTTTTCGAAAACTCTCTTCAAACCCGAGGAAATGGAAACGTATCTTTATTTCGACGGTTATCCCTTTCGAAGGCGCTCTTCATAATAATAATAATAATAATAATAATAATAATAATAAAAACCAACTTTATTAAACTCTTCTCAAATTAAAAATTAAATAATAATGATGATAATAATAATAATAATAAGCCTTTATTGAGAAATAAAACTCGAATTCTAACATGTATCCATATGAAACTTATCAAAATTCTATAAAATTACGAATTCCATGATGTAGAGATATTAAAATCATACAATCGAATAATACCAATGACGGCTAAACCAGTGTCCATAAAACGCCCTAAGTATAAAAGCATTTAGACCGCGAATTTCAGATATCCGCACTAGCTACATTTATTTTGCAGTCTAATGATTGCTCTATCCTGCTACGAAACGGCGTTCGCGAAACTCTAACGCATGCATGTACCGACCTTAAGAGTTCAAACGAAATCTGTGTCCTGAGCCAAGTGATTACAATATGATAAGGCTCGGTATCTTTCTGAGCTATCTTGTCTGCGAGATGCTTTAAGAACCGCTGACACTCGTTTCCCGTTCCACCATTGGTTCCAAACACTAAAGGCGTAAACGAACCCATTCCTACATCTAACACCCGCTGCTGGTACTTGCGCTTCTTCTCTTCTTCTTGCTCCTTGAACACTTCCGATGTTGGCTTGCTCTGGTAACACTTGGAGTTGACGTGCGTAACTCTAGCATCAAAAAATGCCGTTAAGTCCCTCAAGACTTCGTGGGTTAATCGTTACTGTAGAGCAAATGACCGCCACTGGTGTGCCCTCCTCGATTCGCTTTTAAGTAAGGTTGGTGGAACTCTCTTATTTCGATGCAACTACGATCTTAAATTACTCGACCTCAAAAATCTCTCTGTTTTTTATAAAGATGTTTTAGCGGTATGGCAAGAGCTCAATTCCAAAGAACCACTTTTTTTTTTTATTAATAATTTCTTACACTTACAACATTTATGACAACACTTATTCTAAGCCTATTTGTACGATAACACAAAACCTTTCTGAACACTCATACACTTCCATTACTACAGTATTTAATCTAAAGAATAGGGGATGGGGGAGCTTTTACAAATATTAAATAATTTTTTCAAGTTTATACTTCTATTTAACTTTGTTGATGAAGTCGGAGAGTAATAGAAATGGTGAGTCATTCTGGAGCTTTTTCTTATAAATATAATACCGCAAAAAGAGGAGGGTGTAATTCAGTTTCTTTATCAAGGTGTTAGAACTTGGGAAAGTACCAAAAAGAAGATCTTCAGTGTTTGGATTAAACTCAGAGTCATTCTCTGTATTGAACCATTGTAACACTTCTTGAGTAAAGGACTTTGTAAACTGGCACTCTGTAAACGTGTGGTCCATAGAATCCAAATCGCCGCAATATATACAATTGCTATCTGATTTAATATTAAACCTAAAGAGATCCTTTTTAGTCACTACAATTCTATGAATGAATTTAAAATGAAATTCCCTAATTCTATTTTCTCTACAAGTCTTTTGTACCGATTTGAATATATTAATCCAGTTTGTTTTGTCCATAGGAACGGTTTGGTTCCATCTCTTTGCACCAGTTTGTTGTTCTTTATATTTCTTATCAACGATTAGCCCGTAGAAGTCTTTGGATTTGGCTCGCAGTAAATTAAAAGCTACGTTTTCATCTAAGTGAAAGGACTCCGGGTTCTCATTGTGTATTCATTTCAGCACTGAAATCATTAGTTTTCGCCTTAGTTAGGAGGTGACCTGGAATAGCACAAATAACTCTGTAAAAGTGAAGAAAGGTAGTTTTTTGTAGTGAATATTTCGACTTGAAAACAGGAAATGATAGGACATTTCCATTTTTATCTAAAAGATCTTTAATCGTTCTAATACCTTTCTCGAACCATTCCTTCTAGAAAAAAGGTTTACCTCCGATGCGGATTTCCTTATTATTAAATAGCATTGCATCTTGTCCATGATGGCATCCGTAAAGCGCCTTCAATTCATGAAAGAACAACAGAATGTCCTTATAAAAAGAGGGTACATTTTCAAAGTCCTTTGCGTCGTAATTACATGATAGGAGAAAATAAAGGCCCCCGTATTTCTTAAAAAAATTGTCTGGAACAAATTTCCAATTAGGGTGGCCCTCCCGTATGAGTCTTGGTATCCATGCTAATCTCAGCGCTTTGATCATTGTTTCTATATCCGTCATACGCAGCCCGCCCTTCTCATAGTCCTGATATGGTCCTTCCCTTCTTATTTTGTCCCTTTTATTTTTCCAGATAAATCTAAAGAGCCTACCTTTAACGTTACTTATAATATCCTTTGGAACATTGATATTTGAAGCTGAATATATAAGAGATGATACTCCAAGCGCTTTGATTATCATCACGTTCCCAAATAGTGTGAGATCTCTTGACTTCCATATATCCAAGTTTGTTTGCAATTCATCTATCTTAAGGTTGAAATTCATTTCATTGTTTCCTTTCTCGTCATTGGAGAAATAAATACCTAGAATTCTGGTATAGTCAACATTTAAGAGAGTTATTGGTCTCCAATTCTTCAGTTCTAATAGCGATGATTCTTCTTTTGGTATTAAAGTTATTATACCTCTACGTTGCGAGATTGATAACCGTTCATTTTCATACGCAGCATTATTGAGACTCTCAACTAAATCATTTCCAATTAAGTCAAAAAACTCTGAGTAAAACTCGACAGTAAAACCATCCTCCCCGGGAGATTTTCCCCTGCTGAAAGAGTCCAAGCTTTCCTTACATTCTGCGTAGGTTAGAAGGCCGTCTGCTTTCTCGCTGACCTCCTGTGAGAGACAAGGGACTTCTAAATGCTCTATATAATGATTATATTGCTCCTCGGTAACATCCATTTTAGACGTGTAAAGGTCTCTGTAGTAATTTTCTATTTTTAACAAAATCTGCTCTTCCTCCTTTGTTATCTCCCCCTCCTCATCTTCTAATTCTGAAATTACCTTCCTACTATAATTTCTTTTTTCGAGATTGAAAAAATACTTTGTAGGTCTTTCGCCTTTTTCAACCCACATGCATTTGGATCGAAACTTTGCGGCTTCACCTTTGTTTTCATACATTTGTTGGAGTTCCTTTTTAAGATTGTCATACTGCTTCAACTCTTCGTCAAGAGACGTAATATCAGAATTGCTACAAATAATATGGTCAAGTCTATCCATCTCGTGCTTAATTATGAGTTCACGTTTTCTTGTTTCCTTTGCTTTTCCTTTAGCAAACGAGATAGTAAAGCACCTAATTTCCATTTTAAGCAGTTCCCAGTGCATTCTTTTATCTTGAATATATTTATACTTTTCTCGAAATCCAGAATACTTTTGACGCATTTGTTCTACGTAATTATTGTCCTCTAGGAGAGTATTATTAAACTTCCAAAAGCCAGGTCCCCTAGGGACTACTTTTGTCCAGTGTAAAGATAGAAAAACTGTCTTATGGTCGGGTGCTATCGAGGATTGAATATCAACTTTTTGCACATATTTTGTTAGATTTTTTGCCACAAGAAAAAGGTCAATTCTGGATCTTCCAAAGAACCACGTAATGCAAATGAATAAAAAACAAGAAATCATTTGGAACAATCGGTTTATAAAGATAGACGGAAAATCATTTTATTATAGATCATGGGCAAATAAAGGCATATTGAAAATAAGTGACCTCCTAAACACCCATGGCCAGTTCCTTTTCGTTCGAAAACTTAAAATGCAAATATGGCGTTCGCTCTACTTTTCTCGATTATGCCGGTGTTCTCGCGGCAATCCCTAAAATTTGGAGAAGCGAAATCGTAGGTAATTGCACAAATGACAATAACGAACCAGTTCCATCCCCTGACATCTCCTCTACTAAAAAAGCCCGTGTGATGCTCGCAGAAAGATCATTTTCTCCCCCCATCGTTGAAATTAATCTTAGAAAACTAGCGTTGAATGTAAAGGCATTATACGAGCTTCCGTTTAAAGTCACAGTCGAAAACAAACTGAGGAGCTTCCAATTTAAACTTATTCATAACATCATACCCACTAATCACTCTCTTTATAAAATGAATATAAAGGCTTCACCAGAATGCGAACGCTGCCTCTTTCCGAACGAAACGCTTATTCACATGCTTTGCGAATGCCCCGACGTTAAATCTTTTGGAAAGACATAACGATGTGGTGGAATGCCAAGCGCTCTGACAATATCAGTCCTAGTAATGCAGAAATCCTGTACGGTTACAAACCTGAAACTACCACCTTCTACGCGTTAAACCATTATCTTCTTATTGCTAAATATCATGTTTTTCTTGCAAGAAACCGGTATGAGACTCCGAATTTAAAGGTCTTTCTTGCCTTACTAGACAGCAAAATCAAATGTGAAAGACAAATAGCCATTAAAAATTTTAATTACGAAAAATATAGAGCTAAGTGGACCACTCTCAGCAACTACGATGCGTGAAGCACATTAAGTGTGAAAGTTTGAGTAAGAGAATCTTTTATTATCTCTTGTATGTGTGGGCGTGGTGCGTGTGTGTGTATGCGTGTGTGTGTGTTTTGTTAGCTTTGCACCGTATGCAGTGTAACGTAGCACGTGTATTTATTTCGCAATTACTTTAAAAGAATAACAGCAATCA
>JAHPZR010007937.1:0-2500 GCA_019787425.1 Platygyra sinensis | reverse complement strand
AACTTTCTGATAATTAAGCTGACGTATGTACCGTTGCCATGGCAACATGATCAAATATAAACAGGAGTTTAAAATCGGTTTTGTTTATTTGCAGAAAATCTAGTCATTAGATTTTCTTTATAATTTGCATGCAACAAGCATGTAACGATACTCGCAAGTTAGCTCTATTTTAATAATAATTTAACAAACAGATCTTTAATTATCCCTCTTTGAAGGTTCACTGGCATATCTTGAATTTCCTTTGTTAAAGTTCATTTTTTTTTCAATCCTCCAGTTACTTATTTCCTAAAGTATTTTCGTGCCAAATTTCGTGAAATTCTGAGTGGTTCTCGAGAAATAAGCGCCTCCGAGAAGTTAATTTTTCACTCAATCGCACGTTTTTCGACTTACTACGCATGCGCTGCATTTAACTGGGTTCTTTTAGCAACAAAGAAATAGCAGAGCTGAGTTCTTTGTATCGTTACCTTTCTAACATACCTTCGTAATAAAAGAGTAAAACCATCAATTCAATACATTGTGTTCATTTGTGAAGAAAAAAATAGTACAGATAGCGCAGACATTGAGCAAATAAAATGATCGCTCTATTTATGCCATGTTTGTTTTTATGCAATACTTGTGCGCGCGCTGAATCGCGTTAGCAAGAGCGCGCGCCAAAACTGTGTTCGGCCACCTTAAGTGTCTTGCGTAACGCTGCAAGAATTATCGAACTCTCAACGACTCTACCGGATCACGAATAGGACACACTATTCTTAATACATTTCGTCTTAAAATTTCGGTTAGGACCCTGAATAGATAAACAAACCTACCCTCAACAATAGGCTGAGACTTCTGTTACGCTTGTCTGGCCCCAAGAGATCCACGATGTGTACCATACTCGTATCCAGTCGCTATTTACGGGTCGTATTGGATTGTTTCAAGGAGAAAGCAGTCAGTTACGGCGACCTAGAGATGGAAGAAAATAGATCCACCCTTCTCTCTCCAACAACACTTAAATATGAAACATGAGATATTCAACATGAGCGTGGGACAAAGAAAAATCTGAGTCCCCGACAGGAATCGAACCCATGACCTCCCGAACACCGGGCGGGCGCTCTATCCACTGAGCTACGAGAACTCATGGAGAGCAAGGTGTCATGTTGAATATCTCATGTTTCACATTTAATTACCGAGCTCAAAATTCACCATCTTCATTCACTTATCAACACTTAAATAGCGACTGGGAACGAATCTGTTATCCACGATGCCTTACGGCGGTGCTGACGAGCCCCAAGTAGGATGAAACAGCCGCCAACTGCTAGGCTTGTGGATGTCGATTTAGTATAAATAGAAACAGAAGTGTCAGTTTGGGACAACGCGAAATGCTATGGAAGTACAGCCACCACAGGAGTGCTTCCAGAGCTGTCTTGAGTTCCCTCAAGTTTTTACGTTTAGTACAGTTTTCGGTTGTAAATGAGAGGCCAGGGAGTAGTGTTTCAGAAATTCAATTTTTTAAGATTTTCTGGAAGGTTTCATGAGAAAATTCTTTATCTTGTGTCCCTGTTTCCAAAGTTCCTTTTTTGTTGAATGGAGAGCGTCGCAGGTGTTGGGACAGCTAAAAGCGTTATACTTTACTAACAAACAACGCGGACAAACAGTCAACTAGGGTCTTTATACAGTAATGTCCTACATTGTTTGAATTTTGGCATGATAAATGTATTGTCGTTTAGCTCGGTATCTTGTGGTATCTTAATCAGTGGCCTGCAGGAGAGAAAGTTCCTGTTTTTAGTTATTTTGTCGAAAATAAATACTTATCCTGGGATTTTTAGCCTTTTAAGAAGTCTGAAAGTACTAGAAAAAGTGCTTATTTAAATTTTTGGTTGATCAGTTAAGATAATCAGTGGCCTAGATAGCCAAAGTAAGTTCCAGATCGATGTTTACGCTATTTTCAGGCCGCCATGTTGGTGTCCCTTGAAGGTACACCAACATGGCGGCTCTATACTGGGCTCTGTAGATTTGTGCAAAATATTTCGGCAAATATTTCAAGTTTGGGTAGACGTACAGACCTAAACTTGGAGAAGTGTCTTATTTATTTATCTACTATAACATCATAATTTCTTGACTTTATACACTGAATGGTTTTTGAATTAGTTTTTAGTTGCGTGACAGTGCAACCCAAGAATTGAAAACTTTGCCAAATTCGTCCAATGTCGCACTCGGGTCAGCCAATCAGAAACCCTGATCAGCGTCTAAATCTAAACTTGATCTAAATCAACATGCTACCGGTATTCAATATTTTCAGTCACTGCCGACCCCGCACAGTTTATAGTCACTCATTTATGAATTTTCGGACCGTAGGTCTTTTCAGATCCGATACGCCGCGTTTTTGAAGCATGGTACTGGCCCGCATGCGGTTGAATGTTTAAATTTTTAGGCTGGCTTTGTCCAGACACATTTATTTTTTGCTTTTCGAAACACCAATCGTGACACTTTGATCTTCTTGCGCTCCGGGACGCGTGATGTG
>JAHPZR010007936.1:40000-45000 GCA_019787425.1 Platygyra sinensis | reverse complement strand
AACGTAAACTTTCCCTGGTAGGCGGGGACAATCGAGGGCATTTGCATGAAAATATTGCCCCGGGGGCGGGAACATTTACTTACTTTCTCCAGCCTATTAGTCCAAGTCCCCGCCTTTGCCCGGGTTGGGGGGGCCGGGGATTTACATTGACTGGTGCATTATTTTGAACAAAATATCCTGTTTCTCGTCAAACTAAACCCGGAATTCTCGAGTTAAGTATTAGAAAAAGCCAAAGCAACTTAAGCATTGTCTCTATTTTTGTTACCTGCGAAGAAAAAGGCTATTATCGTGTCGTTTCCGTAGGACAGCTAAGTTTTGACTGCCGCTCGTACTGCGGGCTCAGCCGCCGTAGGCAAGGAAGTGAGACATGTGGCAATACATGTGACGAACATTTGAGCACGTGAGCAGGCAATGTAGACTTTGGTCTTTCTTTCAATGTGCTCTCGATCTCAGAGGTAGCGTTGGATTCTTTCGCCGTGAAATTTGAGGCTAAGTAGTATTTTATTGAATAGTCCTTCCGAGTATGGTGTATTTTTAAGCGTTCGTTCGGGCTCACGAAGAGCTTGTTTATTTTATATTTTCATGAACATGATCGCCTAAAACAGCTGTAATTCCCGGACTGTATTTGATTGCATTTGTTGATAGTTCCAATTGTGACAGAATAGGTCAGTCGCATCCGGTCGAATATTATTTGGAATCGGTGGAAGAGTAACTCTGAAGGGAAAGATCCATAAGAGTGAACCTGAACACAGGGAATGGAAATGTCAGTTGAAATGTAGATACTGTGTACTTTGTTAATCAGGCCAGGGGAAATACTCAAATCAGTCGCACGGAGTCTCTTTACTCAGTTTATATTTGAGCTTCCTTCTTGGAATGTAAACAAATACACTTAAACATTACAAGTCAATGCGACAATATTTAGCACGAAATTTGAAAGCTGATGTAAATAGTTTATGCAGCTATCAATGTTATGCCCGAGGAGGGGGGTGGGGGGGACCACGGGATGAGGTGGGGACTTTGAACGTCCTTGCGCACCCACGTGGGGAATTTTAGCATCTTTGAACATAAATGTTGGCCCCGGGATCGGGAAGTTTGAACTATGTTAAAATGAAAGCGAGCAGGGTTTTGATGCGGGAACTTGGATACGAATGTTCCGCCATCTTGAAAGTACCAAGAATTTCCCAGAAGTCGAGCTTTCCAGTTGCATAAAATGGAGGAACGAAAGGACTTTAACACAAACCATTGTTTTTTTTTTTTCAATATTTGTGTGTTTGTAAACAGCTACTTTGTTTCCGTTCCAAAGTCTTACCGAATTTTCATGTATTGCTATTCATGTTATTCTTTTGTCTTTTTGTGATTGTTTGGTTAATCAAGTGCAGCAGTTAATTTAACTGTGTTTGTTCTTTGTATAAACAACAGGTATAGCATAGGTAATATCACATGTAACTACAGCAAGAGGGCCAACAATAACTTGAAGACCCGAGGACAAACTTAAACGCTCTTAATTGAAACTTTAAGATTCTACATGAAAAACTGGAATAGTTGTATATTTTGAACGCTATAATAAATATAGTGAGCGGTAATATTTGGGGTGTCTGTAATTCATCAGCTAAGTGAAATTATTAAAGAAAACAAAGTCAAATTGAAGCTTGTGTTCGTGGCTTTAGTAGTATGCATTTTTTTATAAGAGAGCTAACCTTCCCACTCCCTTTCACTGGAGCAGCATGATCAGTGAAAGTCTTGTCAAATGCAAGCACACATTCTTTACTTCAGATGGCTTGAAGTGACGAACATGTGAGCACGTGAGCAGGCAATGTAGACTTTGGTCCTTCTTTCCATGTGCTCTCGATATAATTCTTTCGCCGTGGCAAATTGACGCGGAGTTAGCATTAATATTCAATCGTCCTTTCCTAGTATGATGTAATTTTAAACGTTTGTTTCGAGCTCACGATGAGCGTTGTGGTATTTTATGTGTTTCACGAAACACGATCGCCTGACCTTTGGGATGTTTTCCACTGGAACAGCTGTATTAAATCCCCGGGCCCTGTATTTTGATTGCATTTGTGGATTTACTTCCATTGCGACAGCAAAGGTCTAGTAGTATTCGGTCGAATATTGATGTTGGAATCAGTGGAAGAGTACTCTGGAAGGAAGATCCATAAGAACTATAATATCAGTAAAAAGTGTACACACAAATAAACTACTCGCCAATCCCGGGGGGGGGGGGGGCAGGGGGTACTTGACTAGTTTTTTGGGTACAGGGGTGGCCGCCGAGGTTGAAATCCTGACTCCCTGTTAGGGACAAAAATACGCTAAAACCCTAACCCTGTGTAGGACAAACGACCCTGCCATTTTAAGACCCTGTTTAGGACAAGCGACAAAATGCACACTCGCTGGTTTAAACATGAATTTACACTGTTTTAATAGGCATATCAAATTGAAGGAAATGCATGCTCGATGCGTCTAAAACCAAGTTGTTTACGTCTCTACACTTGAACTCAAACAAAAAGGCAGTCAGAGCATTAAATCACTAAATTACGCGTGGCAAAATGGTCGTTCATTGCATCTCTAGACAAAGCGATTTTTTTTTGTAATAGGCAAATCAAAGAGGAAATGGACATTCTTTAATTTTTTGAATGATGAATAAGAGGAACATTTTTTTTTTTTTAATTTTTTTTTTTTTTTTTTTTTTTTTTTGTTTTTTTTTTGATTGGGGGTTTTTTTTATTTTTTTTTTTTTTTTATTTTGTTTTCTTTTTTTTTTTTTTTTTTTTTTTTTTTTTTTTTTTATCTTTGAGGTTACTTTTACTTTGATTAAAGCTTTTTACAGAGACAAATATCCCTAAACACTATGTCATAACCAGCGGGATCCCTCATGTCTGTGGCGACACAGTAATATCTTTCTTTCATCGCGTTATCCAAGACAAAGAAACTAGTAGTCGTAGTAGTAAACTTTATTTCAACTTGGATTGAAGAGTAGCGCGTAAGCACCTAATATCTCCGCGAAAGTTACCTAGACCTAACGCATATGTCGGTTTACCACAGTTGATTATTGTCGCAAATCAGGAAAAAATGGCCCGTCGCTTTTCTGCCGCTTCGATCGCATGCTCTTTCCAACTTCTCGCAGGCTCCGGGTCGCAGGCTAAAAAAAGAAGAGACTGCTCGCAGTCTGGGCTAAAGTCTCTCGGCTCGTAATAACATACCCTGTTTAGGACAGGTCTAACCTGTTTAGGACAGAAGCAAGTCGAATTGTATACCCTGTTTAGGACAGCGAGGCCAAAAACCAACCCTATCCAGCGGCACGTCCCCCGGATAGCCCAAATAAGGGAGTCCCCCCCCCCCCCCCCGGGTCGCCAATAGACGCTCACTTAGATGAGTTTTAACTGAACTCACCATAAAGCGTGACCAGTCGAACCCGTTAAAGGCACCCTTCAGGGCGTAGTAGCGTGGTGTTACCGCGCCTTGTTTTGTCAGTGTAATTGGATGCATTTCTTATTTCTTGTATCTTCAATCGTAAATTCTTTAATTTTAAATACAAAATAAATTATTAGGGAAAACGTCTCGGAACAACAGTTTTCAGTTAATATAAAACTTTAAGATATAAGGCTGTTAAAATTATGAATCTAAACGTTTTCGATCTATTTGATCATCATAAGAGTTTAGACTAATAATTTTAACAGCCTTTTACCTTAAAGTTTTATTTTTTACTTTTAATCGGCGAAATGTATATAATTTCAGTGAAATTATAACTAAACAAGATTCAATCGCAGACAATCAAAAAAGGACAGCTCAGCTGCATCAGAAAGCAACGATCTCCGTAACTTTGAGACCTTAAGGTGATTTCCAAGGAATAACACCTGACCACACATTTTTAAATTTTTTTTGTGGTTGTTCCTGATAAAGCACGTTAAATATTTTTCTTACTGATTTTGAGGAAAGGTAGTGGGTTATAGATTAATTAATGCAATAAAAAAGGTACCCTAGGGTACTTGTTTAAGAGAAAACGAACATTCATTTCACTGTCGAGCTTAGCTTGGAGTAAATTTTCTACGTTGTGTAAGTGCTTGCGCACTAGGGAAGCGCAATGCAATGGATTAAGGAATCACGTTAAGCAATAACACTGTTGTATGCATTGGGGTGATGTAGTTTTTACTGAGACTTACTAGTTGTTAAGATCTCTGTGGATGTTCCATCGCATTTTGCGTGGATTTCACCTTCATCAATGTGAATCTGTAAGAGATTACCGGCTTGACAGTCGTCTTTCTTTCTAAAAAGTGACTGAAGGCTGATAGCTTTTGCAGTTTGCCGCCTGCATCGCCGGGCATCCACAGGGACCAGTAAACACATGACTGCAACCTGCGTGGGGATCAAGAAATGATATCTTTAGTTATAGCATGGTCATTGATTAATTAATACATGGCTTGAATTTCGTTGTTAAAATGATCCTACGAATGGTATGAATTTTTTGATGTCTTCATCATAGTATTTTTTTAGTCTCGCAGTCCTTTGAAATGTGCTCTTAAACACCCAAAAACTCTGTCCAAGACTACCTTTCCATTCGGAAGCCGTTTCAGTCTACATGGCATTTCCTTGGAGCAGCAAACAGGTTCAGGAGACATTGTACAGGGTGCATCAAATTTAAAGTTCTGAAACTTTACATGTCCTTAACGAGGGCAATACACAAAAGATAAATCTAAGATTGGAAGAACCTTAGCCAATATTCCTTACTTGAAAAGTATATTTGAAATCCATTCAGCTTGCTCTCTGTCCAATTATTACTTTCAGGTGAATAACTATAATTTGTTTCAGGGCTTGGACGCTTTTATAGCACGATTATTTCAATTTTAATTTAACAGCGCCATGTAGGCGTGAGTTGTCACTGCAAAGTGACGGTCTGTCAACATTGTTGGAAAAGTTTATTTTATCTATAAGGTCTTGGTCCTCGGCCTTTTGTCTAGATCTTATACTTTTGTCCGTTCGAGCTCGTTTTGCGATAATTTG
>JAHPZR010007936.1:22500-30000 GCA_019787425.1 Platygyra sinensis | reverse complement strand
CGGGAGATAAAGGTACGGGAGGCGGGAGGTTCTGACCCCCTGTTCCCCCCCTAACTCCCGGAAACCTAATGGTATCAAGCCCGACCGAGGTCGACCTCGGTCAGCTTCAATTCAAGGATGCTGGAGGCGGCTGAAACTCTAGTCGAAAAAGGACCACGACTTACATAGTCGTGAAAAGTGGACAACGTGATAACAAGTGAAAAACTGAGGAAAAGTGTCCAACATCATAAAACTTTCTCTTGGTATCAGCCAGGTTCTCAAGGAATGATATAAATAATCCTTTTTGACTCGCAATAGCGTTTGAAACCTTGTGAATGACTGTGCAAGCAGCAAATACAGATACACCAAATAAATCGTCAGTAAATGCAATGGAAAGTCCTCGTCGCCGTATTGCTCTCATGAGTTAAATTTATTCCTGTGGTGCCGAATTTGTCGAACGTGCATATTACATTGATTGAAATAGTTTTTACAATGGCTGACGATTAAAATATGGTTAAACAGCGTTTAAACCTACCTGTGACTACGTCTAACTTACCATTGTTCCTTAGTCGGTGATTAGACACTGTCTAAACACTGTTATGGTAAAACAACGTTTAAATAATCGTTACTCGTGGTTTAAACGTGGGTTACATGATGACTTTCATAAACGTCTAAACTTCGTTTAACTAAGCGGCCCAAAAAGTCTACAGTGCGATCCATGTCTAACGCGCGATCAAAATAGCACCAGACTGAAAAGTACTTCGGTGCAACAAGCATGGACAGAGAAAATTTCGCTCGCTTTCCGTACCAAAATTTCGATTTTCAGCGGTTTCAGGGAGCAGCTGGCGTTGGGCCGTACATGTCATTACTGACAGATGAACAGGAACAGAGAGGGAGTTCGTTTAACTATTACGGCTCCAAAATTTTTCCAAGCCAGATCAGAAACAAAGAACCAAGTTTAAGGTCTATTCCCCCGAACCTACTTCTTCTATTGCCGATGGCCGTACAGCTGATGTACAAAAGAAGAAACAGTATGAAACATTGAAAAGGACAAACAATTCGATTGACGTTTCATTAGGCATAAAAGATAAGATTGTCACTTCCCACTGCGACCGCGTTAACAAAAAATTTGGAACAAAAATTTGTTTATCCAAAATTTTTCCTGAACTTCGGCCGAGCTTACAAAATTTTTATCGCCTAGTGTGACCGGCCCCAATATTAAAACACCGACTCGGACTTCCATTGCATTTACTGACGATTTATTTGGTGTATCTGTATTTGCTGCTTGCACAGTCATTCACAAGGTTTCAAACGCTATTGCGAGTCAAAAAGGATTATTTATATCATTCCTTGAGAACCTGGCTGATACCAAGAGAAAGTTTTATGATGTTGGACACTTTTCCTCAGTTTTTCACTTGTTATCACGTTGTCCACTTTTCACGACTATGTAAGTCGTGGTCCTTTTTCGACTAGAGTTTCAGCCGCCTCCAGCATCCTTGAATTGAAGCTGACCGAGGTCGACCTCGGTCGGGCTTGATACCATTAGGTTTCCGGGAGTTAGGGGGGGAACAGGGGGGTCAGAACCTCCCGCCTCCCGTACCTTTATCTCCCGCCTCCTGCCCTTTTCCGTGCTGCTCCCGTCCCGTGATTTATGATCGCCTGCTCGTCTCACTTTTTTGCAATATGACAGCTTACGCAACACATGTGCACTAATGCCACTTGACATTTTATGACCTATATGACGTAATCACTGTAAACGGGTTTACTATATTTCACCGGAAGAAAGCCTGTTTTTCAGCCCGAGCGCAAATTTTTGTTTGCTCGGAAGTCTCAATATTGACTGAAAACACGTTAAAATGTCCCCAGGGACCGCGGCATGGTGTAATTTCCATGATCAAAAATGCCCCGTGCCACTCGACGGCTGGAGGCGACTTTGTCACGATGGCGCGGTCGCTAAGCTTGAGATTCAAATCTTGAGCCCAAGGCAAACCATAGGTAACCTAGGCTCACTGTGCGTGACACGTGGCATAACACGGTAAGTTATGGAAAACATATGAGGCGAAGTTTAGGTCTGAAAATTTGCTAGAAAATGGAAATAAAAATCGATGAAACTTACCATGTGGAGAGTTCTTGTGGTCATTAATTCCTACACGTAGTTTTTAGGAAAAATAGTCTTCGTCACCTTTCCTTCATAGTAAAGTGGCAAGGTAGGAGGCTGACCCCAAAATCGGACTCCGATCGACGCAAAATAAACACGGCTCTTTTCGCGAAAATCGAATCCAGCAGCTAAATAAACACGCCAGGCTCGTGCAACATAAATTTCTCTAAACCATGAACCCACTGAAGCATCTCCAGCTAGCAACGCAAAGCCACCAGTCTCCGTAGAACTTGTACTTTAAGCTACGAAAATGGTCACCCGAGACCTTTAAGATTGCCCCTGGGCAAGGTCAAAATGGCCCTGAGCTCGGGGCGCCTGGTGACGAGTATAATAAGTCCCCGTGCAGGGAAGGGAAAGCCAGATTGCTCGAAGACAAAACTCACTGTTCACTACTGGCTCTCCCTTCCCTGCACAGGGACTCATTATACTCGTCACCAAGCGCCCCGATCTCAGCGCCATTTTGAACTGGATCTTGCTATGCATTACAGTCGCTCGAATACTGTGGGATTTTGATTTTCTTCGAAGGCTAGCTTCGGGCCGTTTGGATGGATTTTCGATTGGAAGGTACGAGAAGAATCGTGAATCTTTTGACCTTTATGCTGCGAAGTTTAAAAGCGGAGCGATGCAATTTTGGCGGGAAAAATTGCCCGGGCGCTGGAACCCTTTCAAAAAAAGGTTTCCTCCCTTGTCCTTCCATTATAAAAAACAGTCAACGGCGAAGTCAAATTCATTCAAAATAGCTCAAAAAACCGCTTTTGAGGCAAAAGGACGACTATCCGCCACATGTAAGGTAATTCAACGTTTATTTATCATTGATTTACATACACAGTTAACGATATATGGCTATAGGTGAGGCAAACGGTAAATCTAGTACATTTACTATAAAATAACAATCGGCTACCCAGGCAGATTGTGTGGGGCCCCTGTGATTCAAGTTGACTAAAAGCGTCATCGTAACTTTTCTGATTATTTCTTGTGTATTCACTTATTTTCAGCTATGCTTTTAATATGTTTTCAAACATTAATCAACCCGAAACATATTCAAAAACTAGAGATATTATACTAGCTGTGCAAAATACGCATCGGCTGGCGCTCTTATTCATCGAAAACAGACAATTTATTGGATTTTTACACAAACAAAACTAAGCAGCATCTACGGTTATAAACCTATTGTCACTTATTGGGTCTAAACAAATGCTATATCCAAACATATACAACTAGGCTTTTTTCTGTGTTATGGAAAAGCTGTTAATCTTCTTCATGTTTTAGTTTCTGTGAAATTTAGATTGGAGTAATGTGAAGTTCTTGTAAAAGGAGCAGCGGAACTCAACTTGGTTAGCGATATAAAGCGGGACATACCTAAATTCGGCACTGTCTTCACTCAAACTGGAGCAGCTTACGGCGAAAATACTTAAGCAAAATTCCAACAGCCATAAAGGCGTTGAGTTGTGGGCCAAAAGCATAAACGATTTCGGGAATTTCGGACGTCATTTCCCTTGCGCGACATCCGCGAAAATCCTCGCAGCAATGTACGCGCGTGTGCCGCAGGCGATGGCGCAATTTGTTCTAAAAATAGAAAAATTGTCCCATATCATGGGATCAACCCCAATACTAGAAATGGCGCGCGCTTACGGTCTCCGCCCCTGATTATGGCTCCTGGTCAAATATGATTTGGGTTGATTTTTTGAAAGTATTCTAACGCATTGTTAAAGTTAAAACAATTAGCATTTCGCATTCCTCTCCCGCTTCCCGCCTTCTTAGAACTCCCGCTTCCCGCCCTTTCCTCTCCCACCCCCTAATCTCCCGAGCTCCCGCCCCCTGTCCCCTCCCCCTCGAGTTAAATAAGTTAAAATTTCAACTCATGACTTTGCCTTTTTTGCCAACGTTTTCCTGTCATATATAGCCTTTGCTTTCCACTTCAAGAAAGTCTCTACGTATACCCAATTCGGCCAATAGAAGTTTTCCTTGTTCACTGAAATTTGTTTGACTTGTCTTAGAAGCCATGTTGTACAGAAATATCCGCTATCTGGAAAATGGCATATGAAATAACTCCGCAAACAATGCATTTCCTTGTGAGACATATGGTTTAGCGATTGACTGAGGAAACACGGCTCAGTAGGCTCGATTATCAGCCGCTGTTCGGGAAAGGGGCCTGCGTTTCAATAATGAATTTTAAACATCGTTTAGCGGTTGTTTATCGAGACAACGCCTAAACCGCAGCCCAGCCCTAAACAATGGTTAACATAGACTTCGTTTAAATAATCGGCCCTTTATGTTTCTGTCGCGCCATAAGTTGTCATGCAAATATGTCGGGACATTTATAGGGTCTGCCGGATTATGCTCGAAAAATAGAGTACTATGCTTTCGGGTGTCACCCGTGAAACGAGGGTATAATGCTCAAAATTATATTCGGCTGGAGGTATTATGCTCACATAATGCCGGACTAAAACGACACTTCCACCCCCCCCCCCCTTCCCCATAGTCTTGTACCTATTAACCCTTTAGTGGCCCAAGTGGTCTCCCTTTGACGAGTCTGGCGTTAGACAGAGTAAAATCTATAAGTCACTGTTGGGCATTAAAGGGTTAAAGGAGATAGTTTTTTAACCCTTTAGTGCCCTAGTGCCCTAGTGCCCAAGGGGTCTCCCTTTGACGAGTAAAATCGTCTGGCGTTAGACAGAGTAAAATCTATAAGTCACTGTTGGGCATTAAAGGGTTAAAGGAGATATTTTTTAACCCTTTAGTGCCCTAGTGCCCAAGGGGTCTCCCTTTGACGAGTAAAATCGTCTGGCGTTAGACAGAGTAAAATCTGTAAGTCACTATTGGGCATTAAAGGGTTAATAACATTCCCAATCTTTCAATTTTGAAAGAAATGTTAGGCAATAATTATTCAGTTAAACATTTCTTGAGCAAGTGCCAATAATGCAAATCCACGAACTATATCAAAGCTTGGAAGCCTAGCCTGGCATAAGGAGGTAACCAGGCTTTCGATTATGCCAAAATGCACTGGGTACAAGTCTAAGGTATTCCTACTTTCATCAACTTTGTACACTCTAGAGCACCAGTTGCTGGGAAAATTTGCTTACACCTCTCACACTTTTCAGAAACAGAGGCATTATGCTCCAAAAATATTAGTATTATGCCAGCATTATGCTGATGCTCCAGATATAGTATTATGCTCAAAATTATGCCGGCCTAATCCGGCAGACCCTAGACATTTACGCTACAGGGTTCAAAGGTGTCGCACGTATGCGACTTAGGCGATATAAGATACGAGTCTGCTAATTATTTAAATTTCCACCCGCGAAAAAAGCGCCAAACAATTTTGTTAGCTATCAAATTTTGGCTATTGTATTGCTGCTGTATACCGACTAGGCATTTATAGATTATGCTAGCATAATTTTTGGCATAATTCGAGCAAACTGGCATAATTTCTGCCAAGTAGCAATGCTAGCATAAATTGCGCATTTTGATAATTATCAGATCATTTTTGATGCTATTATTTGATAATGTTTTGTCTCTAGTCCCAAGCACTTTATCGATATTTAAAGTTTTAGTTAAACTAGTAGCATTTGTAGTTCACTGTGAAGCACGGAGCCCGGGTCTGAGGTGCACCGAAACCGGAAGTCACATTTTAGCCATGTCGATCTCAGTACCTCTCATTAGGCAAGGCTACAATATGGCGTCGGCCATGCCTGATCCGAACGTAAACTTGCATTTGCAGGGCTCTCAGAGAATATTTTGGACTTATTTGCTTTTTTTGAAGAGCATAATTTAAAAAAACGGTGGCATAATTTGGAAAAAAAGAGCATAATGTTAGCATAATTTGGCCAAAGAAAAAGCAATGCTACTAGCATAATATGCCACTTTTACTAGCATAATCTATAAATGCCTAATACCGACACAGGCGGAGGCAGAGAAGAAGACGAAATCGGCGATTGAGCTATTTTACCGCGGCCACAACAATCATGGTTCGAGACCATTATAATGATCACAGGAAAAAAAAGCTTGTGAGAATTCGTACGGATTGAAGTTGGCCATCTGAAGAATTTTAAGGTGGCTCAATCCAGTTTCCAGCACATTCAAAGACTTAGATTTCGATGTCATTATAACCACTCGTTATCAGTTGATGCTACAATCATGGTATGAAAAAACTGCCCAGTCATTGGTGAACACGTTGATATTATTTTCGTGACACAATAGGTTACCATAGCAACACTCTGACCTGCTGAAAAACACCCTTAATTTTAGCTTTAAGCGCTTAAATTTCAAAAACGGCACGGTAAAATATTTTCTTATTATAGAGTTTTGATAAGCAGGATAAGATGTTACTTTTGGCAAAGTTTAAAAAAATTCTGTACATGGGGTTCAGAGCCACCTTACTTTTTCGAAAATTTAAGGTGGCTCTGAACCTCATGTACAGAATTTTTTTAAACTTTGCCAAAAGTTGCATCTCATCCCTTTTATCAAAATTCTATAATATGAAAAATTTCACCGTGCCGTTTTTGAAATATAAGCGCTTAAAGCTAAAATTAAGGGTGGTTTTAGCAGGTCATAGAGTTGCTATGGTAACCTATTGTGTCACGAAAATAATACCAACATCATTGTTCGCCAATGATTGGGCAGTTTTTTGACACCATGATTGTAGCATCGACTGATAAATAGTGGTAATAATGACCCATCAAAATCTACGTCTTGGAAAGTGCTGGAAACTGTTTTGAGCCACCTTAAAAGCGCTTTTGAATTTTAACCCAGGAGCTGTGTACACGAGGCGTCTTTGCAGTATTGCGAAAATCCAATTTATTTCGGTATTTCATATTTGATTGGCGTTGCCTGCCTCGAGCAGGACATCGGCCTCTTCGATCTTAATGTGTCGCGGCCACGCACAGATGACGTCAAGAAAATTTAACCCCCGGTGTGACTCAGACAAACAAACCATTCCATGGCCTACTTGTTTGAGAGCGACGTATGGTACAGCGTCGCTCGAAAACTCTTCAGCGCGATACTCAGCGATTAATTTCGCAATTCGATGGCCTCTCTAGCTCAAAATGTTGACGAAAACCCACGACATGTACCTTGGAATGATAAAAATACGGAGTTTGAAGGAGGGCGGCAAAATATGATAGGCTTCTCATGTATGGAGGATGTTTACGAACGCACTCCTTACTACCCTGGATGCCAGAGGTCTTCTCGTAGCTTCGCCGCTCAATTCTGTCGCCCCCAACGAGAAAAAACCTCTGGCTCCCAGGTTAACTCCTTACCTTCATGGCAGTGAAAACTTTTATTATTGTACCCGACATTCCGGTACATCACCCACAAGAAAGTTAGCAAGCCGACCAAAGAAATACCTACCAAAGAAATAAGCA
>JAHPZR010007936.1:0-17500 GCA_019787425.1 Platygyra sinensis | reverse complement strand
AGTGTTATTGCTTAACGTGATTCCTTAATCCATTGCATTGCGCTTCCCTAGTGCGCAAGCACTTACACAACGTAGAAAATTTACTCCAAGCTAAGCTCGACAGTGAAATGAATGTTCGTTTTCTCTTAAACAAGTACCCTAGGGTACCTTTTTTATTGCATTAATTAATCTATAACCCACTACCTTTCCTCAAATCAGTAAGAAAAATATTTAACGTGCTTTATCAGGAACAACCACAAAAAAAATTTAAAAATGTGTGGTCAGGTGTTATTCCTTGGAAATCACCTTAAGGTCTCAAAGTTACGGAGATCGTTGCTTTCTGATGCAGCTGAGCTGTCCTTTTTTGATTGTCTGCGATTGAATCTTGTTTAGTTATAATTTCACTGAAATTATATACATTTCGCCGATTAAAAGTAAAAAATAAAACTTTAAGGTAAAAGGCTGTTAAAATTATTAGTCTAAACTCTTATGATGATCAAATAGATCGAAAACGTTTAGATTCATAATTTTAACAGCCTTATATCTTAAAGTTTTATATTTAACTGAAATTGTTTTCCAGAAGTTTTCCCTAACGATTTATTTTGTATTTTAAAGAATTTACGATTGTATCTACCGGAAGTAAGATATGCATCCAATTACACTGACAAAACAAGGCACGGGAACACCACGCTACTACGCCCTGAAGGGTGCCTTTAACGGGTTCGACTGGTCACTGCTTATGGTGAGTTCAGTTAAAACTCATCTAAGTGAGCGTCTATTGGCGACCCGGGGGGGGGGGGGGGGACTCCCTTATTTGGGCTATACGGGGACGTGCCGCTGGATAGGGTATGGTTTTTTGGCCTCGCTGTCCTAAACAGGGTATACAATTCGACTTGCTTCTGTCCTAAACAGGTTAGACCTGTCCTAAACAGGGTATGTTATTACGAGCCGAGAGACTTTAGCCCAGACTGCGAGCAGTCTCTTCTTTTTTTTAGCCTGCGACCCGGAGCCTGCGAGAAGTTGAAAGAGCATGCGATCGAGCGGCAGAAAAGCGACGCATTTTTTCCTGATTGCGCAATATCAACTGGGTAAACCGACATATGGTAGGTCTAGGTACTTCTCGGAGATATTAGTGCTTACGCGCTACTCTTCAATCCAAGTTGAAATAAAGTTTACTACTACGACTACTAGTTTCTTTGTCTTGGATAACGCGATGAAAGAAAGATATTACTGTGTCGCCACAGACATGAGGGATCCCGCTGGTTAAGACATAGTGTTTAGGGATATTTGTCTCTGTAAAAAGCTTTAATCAAAGTAAAAGTAACCTCAAAAATAAAAAAAAAAAAAAAAAAAAAAAAAAAAAAAAAAAGAAAACAAAATAAAAAAAAAAAAAAAATAAAAAAAACCCCCAAACAAAAAAAAAACAAAAAAAAAAAAAAAAAAAAAAAAAAATTAAAAAAAAAAAAATGTTCCTCTTATTCATCATTCAAAAAATTAAAGAAAGTCCATTTCCTCTTTGATTTGCCTATTACAAAAAAAAATCGCTTTGTCTAGAGATGCAATGAACGACCATTTTGCCACGCGTAATTTAGAGATTTAATGCTCTGACTGCCTTTTTGTTTGAGTTCAAGTGTAGAGACGTAAACAACTTGGTTTTAGACGCATCGAGCATGCATTTCCTTCAATTTGATATGCCTATTAAAACAGTGTAAATTCATGTTAAAACCAGCGAGTGTGCATTTTGTCGCTTGTCCTAAACAGGGTCTTAAAATGGCAGGGTCGTTTGTCCTACACAGGGTTAGGGTTTTAGCGTATTTTTGTCCCTAACAGGGAGTCAGGATTTCAACCTCGGCGGCCACCCGTGTACCCAAAAAACTAGTCAAGTACCCCCCGCGCCCCCCCCCCCCGGGATTGGCGAGTAGTTTATTTGTGTGTACACTTTTTACTGATATTATAGTTCTTATGGATCTTCCTTCCAGAGTACTCTTCCACTGAATCCAAACTCAATATTCGACCGAATACTACTAGACCTTTGCTGTCGCAATGGAAGTAAATCCACAAATGCAATCAAATACGGCCCGGGGATTTAATACAGCTGTTCCAGTGGAAACATCCAAAGTCTAGGCGATCGTGTTCGTGAACATATAAAATACACAAGCTCATCGTGAGCTCGAAACAAACGTTTAAAATTACATCATACTGGAAAGGACTATTGAATATAATGCTACTCAGCGTCAATATTCCACGGCGAAAGAATTATATCGAGAGCACATGGAAAGAAGGACCAAAGTCTACATTGCCTGCTCACGTGCTCACATGTTCGTCACTTCAAGCCATCTGAAGTAAAGAATGTGTGCTTGCATTTGACAAGACTTTCACTGATCATGCTGCTCCAGTGAAAGGGAGTGGGAAGGTTAGCTCTCTTATAAAAAAATGCATACTACTAAAGCCACGAACACAAGCTTCAATTTGACTTTGTTTTCTTTAATAATTTCACTTAGCTGATGAATTCACAGACACCCCAAATATTACCGCTCACTATATTTATTATAGCGTCAAAATATACAACTATTCCAGTTTTTCATGTAGAATCTTAAAGTTTCAATTAAGAGCGTTTAAGTTTGTCCTCGGTCTTCAAGTTATTGTTGGCCCTCTTGCTGTAGTTACATGTGATATTACCTATGCTATACCTGTTGTTTATACAAAGAACAAACACAGTTAAATTAACTGCTGCACTTGATTAACCAACAATCACAAAAAGACAAAAGAATAACATGAATAGCAATTACATGAAAATTCGGTAAGACTTTGGAACGGAAACAAAGTAGCTGTTGACAAACACACAAATATTGAAAAAAAAAAAACAATGGTTTGTTAAAGTCCTTTCGTTCCTCCATTTTATTGCAACTGGAAAGCTTCGACTTCTGGGAAATTCTTGGTACTTTCAAGATGGCGGAACATTCGTATCCAAGCTTCCCGCATTCAAAACCCTGCTCGCTTTCATTTTACATAGTTCAAACTTCCCGATCCCGGGGCCAAACATTTATGTTCAAAGATTGCTAAAATTCCCCACGTGGGTGCGCAAGGACGTTCAAAGTCCCCACCTCATCCCGTGGTCCCCCCCACCCCCCTCCTCGGGCATAACATTGATAGCTGCATAAACTATTTACATCAGCTTTCAAATTTCGTGCTAAATATTGTCGCATTGACTTGTAATGTTTAAGTGTATTTGTTTACATTCCAAGAAGGAAGCTCAAATATAAACTGAGTAAAGAGACTCCGTGCGACTGATTTGAGTATTTCCCCTGGCCTGATTAACAAAGTACACAGTATCTACATTTCAACTGACATTTCCATTCCCTGTGTTCAGGTTCACTCTTATGGATCTTTCCTTCAGAGTTACTCTTCCACCGATTCCAAATAATATTCGACCGGATGCGACTGACCTATTCTGTCACAATTGGAACTATCAACAAATGCAATCAAATACAGTCCGGGAATTACAGCTGTTTTAGGCGATCATGTTCATGAAAATATAAAATAAACAAGCTCTTCGTGAGCCCGAACGAACGCTTAAAAATACACCATACTCGGAAGGACTATTCAATAAAATACTACTTAGCCTCAAATTTCACGGCGAAAGAATCCAACGCTACCTCTGAGATCGAGAGCACATTGAAAGAAAGACCAAAGTCTACATTGCCTGCTCACGTGCTCAAATGTTCGTCACATGTATTGCCACATGTCTCACTTCCTTGCCTACGGCGGCTGAGCCCGCAGTACGAGCGGCAGTCAAAACTTAGCTGTCCTACGGAAACGACACGATAATAGCCTTTTTCTTCGCAGGTAACAAAAATAGAGACAATGCTTAAGTTGCTTTGGCTTTTTCTAATACTTAACTCGAGAATTCCGGGTTTAGTTTGACGAGAAACAGGATATTTTGTTCAAAATAATGCACCAGTCAATGTAAATCCCCGGCCCCCCCAACCCGGGCAAAGGCGGGGACTTGGACTAATAGGCTGGAGAAAGTAAGTAAATGTTCCCGCCCCCGGGGCAATATTTTCATGCAAATGCCCTCGATTGTCCCCGCCTACCAGGGAAAGTTTACGTTTAAAAAAGTCATATGGAGTGTTCTCGCTGCAACCATGTTGCAGGAGTAAAACATGAAAAAAAAAACATTTGCACAAAACTTAAACTTTTTTTCCCAAAGGAAAATCATTGCGTTGTTTTATACTCCTTCATGATGGCCACGGCAAAAACACTCAAAAGATAGTCAACTTGGTCACAACAATAAACAGACTTTTATTTGATATCTCTCATGCAGCGTTTGGTCACAAAAATAAACAGACTTTTATTTGATATCTCTCATGCAGCGTTTGGTCACAAAAATAAACAGACTTTTATTTGATATCTCTCATGCAGCGTTTGGTCACAAAAATAAACAGACTTTCATTTGATATCTCTCATGCAGCGTTTCATTGTCTCTTCCAGGGAACTTCGCCACCTATGACAAAAGATTAAAATTTATATTAACACTGTGAAAAGCAGCTCTGTTAATGTACATGGTCACTGTGTTTGTTTGCATATTCGCCACTTCTATTGAGACTGGATTGAATTTGCAAGACAAAAACAATCGTGTTACTTTCGTAAGTTATATTTTTGGCAATTAAGAGAAGGATGGCAAGCACGAAATAAGGATAAAACAAGATTTCGAATGTCAACAGATTACTCACGTTTCTTTCCGCCATTTTGTAGTCTTCTAGGTCGGTCCCAGTCTCTTACGAGAGACTCCACTCCTCCTGCAAAAAATATTCCCCGGTCCGGATACCGAAGAAGCAAATCTCATCCAAAACCCCGTGTACCGGGGCACTGTGATTGTCAAACGTTAACTTTGTCCCCGCTAAAGTCCCCGCATTGCCCGGGTTGGGGGGACCGGGGATTTACATTGACTGGTGCATAAGACAACTATCAACCTATCTGGCGACACTCGACGAACTACGAGCGAGTTGCCATGCCAGACGCCGGCGACTCAGTTTTGGCGCCAAATTAGAAGCTTGGAGATACAAACGTCTTCATATTTTTCACATTTTAAGAACTGATATGTTTTGACAATTGTAAATCCCTTTTCGTGAATATTTAGTGCCATCTCCAGCGACAAAAGTTGCCTGGCTTCAATGCCTTTCCTGTAAACTTATATTAACGTCAGTTCTTTGCTATTGTCATCTTGCTTTTCAGCGCGATCCGTAGCCTTTTAAGCGAGTTATCGCTTTTCGAGTTTCCTCAAAGGCTACAGATCGCGCTTGAAAAGCAAGATGACAATAGCAAAGACAACAAGGCATTGAGGTAAGTCATTTTTATTGAGAAAATATCCAAATTTCGGCTAAAATGTCTATTAACGTTTTTTCCCATACAAAACCTTTGTAAATCAGACCGTGAAACATAACACCTCCAAATGCTGAAAGGCCAGAGTCAGACAGAGTCACGTTTCGCGTTATGAAACTCGGTCGTTATGTAACAGTAGACGACGGCGATAACTATGTCACGGAACGATCGCATAATTAAATATTAAAAAAAAAAAAACTAATAACTCCTCACAACGAGAGCTTGGGCCGCCGGTGGTTAAGCTAACCACAGCTGACGGCCGACAGCTATCACAGCTAAAATGTGTCTCCGACACTATATCAAACTGATTTGAGAATCACCAACCACAGAAGAAAAAATCTCCACTGTCATTTACGATCCTTTCATTCAAAACTCGACTCAAATGGCCTCTAAGTTGACCGCAACCACAAGTTTTGTGAGGGTAGTTTTTCAACTCCTGTAATTTTCAAGGCAACGTCCAAGGCTTTTTGGCTCACAGGGCTGCTCTGATGACAAAATCTGACTTGATTTTTCCAGCATTTCAAGTTCTTCAAGATTTTAAATTTTGCAGTTCAATTCTGCTTTCGCTGTAAGCTCGAGTCAGGTTTGACAGTGGCGTGATTTTCCTCCACCAATCTCAATTCTTTGCTAAGCAGAGTAACCAATGAAATTGCTTCATTTTGTATAGATAATAGATTACGTCATTTGAATGGCTTTTTTTCGTCTTCGCCAAAGTGGGCAAAGGCGGGGCAAAGGCCGGCTTTCGCGTTGTGTTGAAATATTTTGAAATAAAAAAGCTTTTTGTTATTATATGAAACAAAAAGATTGCATGTTGCCGTGCGTCTGTTCAGTAATAGATCACAGAAGACGTCAAAATGTGGTAAGAACATTACTGACGCGACACACTCGGCTACGCCTCGTGTGCCATTTTTTTGTTCTTACCACATTTTGACGTCATCTGTGATCATTACTGAACAGACGCATGGCAACATGGAATCTATTTGTTAACTGGATTATTTGAGAATGCAACTGAAGAGTTTGTTTGGCTTAGGCACCATGGAATACGTATAGGAAATCGTATGAACGCAAGTGCATTTCGTGATATATGGGCACGAGTGATGTTTTTCAAGTTCTCAAAATTGTGACTTGTGACTTGGACTATCACTAGTGACCATATATCACGAAATGCACTCGCGTTCATACGATTTTTATTTATAATATGCCTCAACAAAATTATAAAAAAATCAAGAAAACGCGACTGTCAGGCTTCTATGGACGCGCAACTCTGAAGTGGCTTCCAAACTGCTCACGTGTTTTATTTTAACCTAGTGACAGGTAAATCAAGTGCCAGGTAAACCTAGTGACAGGTACACCAAGCGTGAATTTTCAGGAAAACTTTATGAACTGAACAAGTTTTTATATCAAGAGCATGAAAAATCAGTTAAGCGATGGCAAGTTTGTAATTGTTCGATCCGTAATGAGTTACCTCGAACAGACAGTTAATGCTGATCTGAACATTGGGTTAACCACCTGTGCTTGAAAAACCCTAAACGTGACTTGACAATTGTGGAAATTGTTTACCGTAAAAACATGCTTGCTTGCTTGCTGGATCCGTTCCGTACTGGTTGGGAAATACCAAACTGAAAATCCTAGGAAACTGTTTGATGTTGTTGTGTGTGAAGTTCTGCTGATGTGTGATGTGCAATAGCTCCCGATGCTCCCTTTCATTTCCTTAATATAGTCGTTCGGCGACTTTATTTACGTGGCCGATCTCCTGAATAATAGACTGCCTCCAAACATTTGCTGCCCTCAGTTGCTTTCCACTACCTCGTCTGAGGAATAACTCCTGGACTGGAATCGCCGAGAGCTTTTGCTGTCCATAGTATTTCTTCGTCTTTGCTTGTCAGTGCACTTGACGCGTTCGGCCTCTTCCCTTTTCTTTGCTGGCGAAGATGTTTTACTTTTCCCTCGAGCACTAACTTAGACTGATAAAACTCCCGTTCCCGTGCAATTGAGTATATGTAGTCACATTCTTTTAAATGCGGTCAAAGGCTGCCAGCATGGACCTCAGACTCCTCGGTTCGTACTTTAATCCATCTTTGTAAGTTCTTCAGCACTTGTAACTTTTCATCGAGATCTTCGTGCTCGTACTCTTCCACTCGGAAGTTTAGGCTGAATTTTCCTTCATTTCCCCAGTTTTCCCAGACATTCAACCATGCTTGTGTTAATTTAGTAGTGCTTTTGTTTTTTGCCTTTAGTTTCAGCTGGTCAACAACTATTTTGTCGGACGAAGTATACCGGCTTTCAGCCATTTTGGTTTTTGCTTCAGTTAAATTTCGCGCTTCCCCTATAGTTTCCACAGCAACTTCCGTATTGCACTCTATAACCTCTTTTTGCACTCTATTATCTATTTATGCACTCGTTATTGACCAATCGAATACTTTAAATTTTGTTGAGTATATTATAAGAGAAATTATTTTTCATTCAAAATATTTCCACGTTTCTGACTGGTTAAGACTACGCGCATAATTTACCATAAGCAGCTGCTGTTGACCAAATATTGAACCAATGACGTAAATGGTGCAGCCCGCTGCAAATTATTGAACCGATGACGTTAAAAGTGCAGCCTGCTACAAACTATTGAACCGTTGACCGAGAAAACCTGGGGACAAGGTTGTGTTATTTTTGGTGAGCGGAAAAACAAAGGGCCAATGGCGAGACTCCTTTAAGAGCAGGGAAATATTTTGAATGAATAATAAAGCAATTATTGAATTCGGCTTTCGTAGGACATGAAGAATTCTGCAGATCTCGGAGGGTGTTATCCACCTCGGCCTTCGGCCTCTGTGAATAACAACCCCCTCGATTTGCAGAGTTCTTCATATCCTACTCAGCCTCATTCAACAATTGCTAATTATACCATACTGTACAAATATCAGTGTGGTAAGCGAACGCGTAAGAATTTTTTTAATTTAGAGCATTTTATTTTTACTTTAGTTAAGTTAGTTCTATATATTTCGGGTGGTTTTTAGAATACAATTATTCCAGTCGCCCTTGTTGGATATGAGAGGATTATAGCGCTAGCCAACTCCATGCTAGGCGTCTCGAGGTGCCTCGTTGGTTCTCTATCATCTCATATTCAATGCGCGCTGGTGGAATAAATCCACAGCGTTCAGGAAGATAATTTTGTTTTGGAGCGGTCAAATATAGTACATGAGAACATGGGAAATACGCCACTCGGGTTCCGGGTGTAGTGCTTATGAATTTTATGAAGAGTGAATTATAATATTCGTTGACAACGAGAGACCATCTTAGGCTCTTGTTGGCAACAAGTGAACGTTTGTTTAGCTAGGTAAAATGAAAATTTGCTTACTGTGTTTTTGTTTTCTTTCATAGAATGAGCGATGTAACTCTTCAACTGCTGATGCTTTTCTGTTTGATGAGGAACGGGAATCACCCTATAGTCGTTATAGATCTTATAAACACACGCTTCCTAATAACACTAATTTGTACCTAGGAGTAAATAACAACTGCAATGATGATAGATTGTCTCTAATCTGCAGCAAGATCGGCGATAGGCGCTGTAAATTTCAACGGAGGTCATGAATTAATTAATTAATCGATAGTTTGATAGCATAGAATCATAGAATCATGCATGAATAAAATTAGTATAATTACTCAGGTGCATGAGTATAGAAATTCTCGCCCTTTCATTAGTCGATGGTAAGATGTGAACATTGACGTAAATACAACAGAATGGTTTGAGGAAAAAAAACCGATTTTACGACTGACTTTGAGACGATTTTAGCCTCCTTTTTGCCTTTTTCTTAGAGGCAGAACGTTTAAAAATACGAGAAAAACACGGTTTTTTGGCCACGATGTGATTTGTGCGCCTAGTTGTTCGTTGACGCGTACCAATAACAAATGTAATCATAAAGGTTGAAATTTCCTCGATTGTGATTGGTTTAAAGAACTCCCATTTTTCACTAATTCAGTTGCCAAGTTGTTATCGGACAGCTTGTTATTGGACAGTTTGTTATCAGACAGTTCAATGAGCCAATCACATTCAAAGTTGTAGGTTAAATCAACCAACCACATTCAAAGTTGTAGTTAAGTGCGTGCCTGCACGCGTGCTTCTTTTTTTTTGTTTTTGGCACCTAATTGCCAGTAAGAGGCGCGTTTATAATTTTTACGTCTCTTTTTCCAGTTTTTTTAATGTAACTTGTCCCTATATTCCATAACTTGGCTATTCTTCTTTTCTCGGAAATTGTAATTTTTATGATTAATTGGTAATAAGACTTCATGTCGTCCAATTCAGTCTGGAATCATACTCGTGATAAACAAATCGGACTCCCGCTCCTCGGTCGTCCGATTTACGATAACAGACGGAATTGGACTCCACTCATTCCTATTACCATTACCAATTTAACATTTTTCGATCGATACTTTGTTTAGGTATTTCAATAATCACCTTAGTAATTATATTAAGACTTCGGCGAATAATTGTTTAAGATAAGTAAATTAATATAAGCTTGAAACTAACGTTTAGATTCATAATACGATTTTGAGAAAGTAGGTTATCAAACTCATTAATAATTTATCAAGTTAGAACAAAGAAAATCATAAGCGTGAAGGATTTTTTTTTTATTTTTTAAATTCAAATTATTTTACTGGAACACCCACTTTACAAACAATACTAACACTACTTAACAATTAGATTATGAGCTCGAGATTTCTATGAGGTGATAGCTGATGAGGCCGAAGGCCGAATCAACTATCACCTCATAGAAATCGAGAGCGAATAATCTAATTGTTTTAGTAGAATTCTTTCTAAAGTTTACTTCAAATAACGGTTTCCAATTATTTCTCGACGTATTATTAAACTTTGCGCCTTAGAAAGATCGCCCGGATTAAATTGGCATTTAACATTGAAGTATGAACGCGCGCGCATCATTTTTTCGATAATTTCAACTTTTTTAAGTCAAGAAACCGTAAATGTCCTTCGTTTAGTTTTCTCAGGATTTTAATTATCCATTTTCATCAAAATTTTCCTCCAGAACCTTTAGCAAAACGAAAAAACGTCGCCATTTTGTAGACGAGTTACAGCCACTGCACACTAATGGCTGATAGTGTGCAATGGCTCAGCCAATCAGATTACAGCATTTGCATTAGTATACTAGTAGAATTCTACTAATTACAATAATACATTGCTAACAATACTAATATTACTTACAATACTTTCGATACTTACAATAAAATTTACAAATTACATACCCTTACACTAATTTCGATATAGATGCCCTTCTTAATATTCCACCTTCTGTGTAGATCTTTAGGGGGACAGAGTTGAGGGGAGGGCTAAAGAGCAGTATTGTTACAACTTAAAATAACTTTTCGATTTGAAGTTTATAAGTGAGCTTTCTAGTGAATTCTTTCATGTTTATCTCCTTTTTAAGTAATTTTTGTGTATATAGATAATACTTGGCGAATAACAGTGTGAAATTAAATTTTATTATTGACTTGTTAGCGACTTGGGGATAGTCCTTTTGCTCCAAAGCAAACAGTATTTCAAGAGGAGAAGGCGAGAAAGTGGTGCCATCTTCTTTATTTACCCACTTAATGACTTCAGAAAAGAAGTGTTTTGACCAGTGACAGTTTACGAAAGTGTGACTTATTGAGTCGGGTTCTTGGCATAATAAACACAGCATGTCTGATTCCATACCGTAGAAGGAAAGCTCTTTTTTAGTCACCACTATTCTGTGGACCAGTTTAAAGTAGAATTTTTTAAGCTTGTTATTTTTACAGACATTTTTAACACGATTAAAAAAGGTGTCTAAATTAAGGTCTACCGCTTGTAGGTCGCGTGCCCATTTTTGGAGTGCCTTATCTCTACATCGTCATTGTTTATGAGAAGCCAATAGTATTCTCTGTTTTTCATTTTGTGCAAATCTATGGTGGCATTTGGAGAGAGTTGGAATGCACTCTCCGCAAGAAAGGTGCGCTTGTCTACTTGTTTTTCTTTTGCTTTATCGAGAAGGTGCTTAGGAATTGCGGAAACAACTTGCTTATAATTTAGAAAATTGCATTCAACATCATACCTTTGGATGAACTCCTCGAAAGTAAGAAGTTGGCCATTTTCGTGTAAAAGATTATAAAATATGGTCTGGTTTTCAATTAAGATTTCTTTGGTATTAAAAAATACCAAATCTCGGCCAATAGCACAATTGTAGGCTACCTTAAGCTCCAGAAAATGTTGTTGCATTGATTTGTAGAAATGCGGCAAGTTGGTTTGCCTCAGAAATTTTTCATTGTAATTGCATTTTAACTGAAAGTTCAGGCCACCATATATATTCAGAAAGTAATTTGGAATCGTCTTCCAGGCTTGCTCCCAAGGTTGCTCATTTTTTAATAGTCTAGAGATCCAGGCAAGTTTTAGTGACTTGGACATTAACTCAATATTTGGCGCGCGCAAACCTCCGTGACTATAATCAAGAGACATTATTTTTCGTTTAATTTTGTCTTGCTTTTTTTCCAAATAAACTTAAAAAGAAGCTAGTTAGTGGCTTTGATATATTCAGAAGGAGTATCAAGGATCGATATTGAGTACACCAGCTGTGAAATTCCAAGACATTTTGTTATAAGAACTCTTCCCAACAAGGTAAGGTTGCGAGATTGCCAGTTGTCAAGAATAGTGCTGAGCTTATCCACTTTTGCTTTGAAATTTTTCAATTCGTTTTGTTTTTGATGGTAAGATACATAAATTCTCAGCGCTCTGATTGGCTCCTTTGGCCAGTAGAATTGAAAAGGCTCATCAAACTTGTGCCTCCAGGGGCCTAGCCACAAGGCTTTAGTTTTGGATGGGTTTAATCTCAGACCGGAGACAACACCAAAGTTATTTAGCACTTGGATAGCGTTTTTAACCGATTCGCAACTGCTACATATAAGTCAGGTGTCGTCAGCGAACTGGCTTATTTTGAATTCCTTTTTAAAAATCCGAATACCTTGTATTTCTCTGTTTTGCCTTATCTTGCATGCCAAGATTTCCACAGACAGAATAAATAGATCAGGAGACAAGGGGCATCCTTGTCTCACGCCTCTCGAAAATTTGAAAGGGTTGGTACAAAAGCCATTATTCATAACGGAGCTCTCCGGGTTGGCTTACAAAGTTGATATCCATCGTTGAATACTATCGCCAAAATTAAAGAGGGTAAGCATCTTTGAATAAATTTCCATTCAATAGCCCTTTTCACGGTTAGCTCTTGTTATTTGCATTACAATAAAATCTGGCATGTATTTGAGGCAATTTCGGGCTATTTTGCAGTTTTAGCCCGAAATTACCTCAAGTCCACGTTGGATTACATTGTAATGTAAATAAGAAAAACTAACCGTGAAAAGGGCTATTGTATCAAATGCCTTTTTAAAATCCAGTTGGAGGAGAATCCCAGGGATATTTTGGACTACGGTTTGCTCTAAGATGTCGTTAATTAGACTGATATTTTGGCCGATATATCTGTCCTTTATAAATCCAGTTTGATCCGGATTGATAAGAAGTTTTAGTACCCTTTCGAATCTTTTAGCTATTACTTTGGACGCGATTTTGTAGTCCAGATTTAGTAAAAGTAATCGGCCGCCAATTTGTTAGATGTGGTAAATTTTGAGTCCTCTTTCGGTATGACAATGATAGTGCCTCTGCGCTGGGATATTGACATTTCTCCTTCTCTATAAGCCGCATTGTAGCAATTGATTAGATCCTCACTCAGTAGGTCGAAGAAACAATTATAGAACTCCCAGGTAAAACCGTCTTCACCTGGTGATTTTCCATTGGAAAGGTTTTTAAAACTTCTTTACATTCCTCCAGAGTAATTTCCCCTTCTAAACTCCTCTTTCTCTGCATCTTGCAGCTTAGGTATTTCCAAGTTTTGAACGAAATTTTCAAACCGGCCATCTTCAGTTTCACCATTTGAAGTGTAGAGATCTCTATAGAAGCTTTCGATTTCTTTCATTATTTCATCGTCTTTGTGCAGATGTTTTCCGTTCGAGAGTTCTAGTTCTGCTATTTTTTTTCTGCTGTAGTTTCTCTTTTCTAGATTAAAGAAATATTTCGTAGGTTTCTCACCCTTTTCCGTCCACCTGGTTTTATTGGAGCGTAGCATTAAGCCGTTCGCTTTTTTCTCATAAAACAAAAGAAGTTGTTGTTTTAGAATTTCTTTCTCGTTTAATGCTTTGTTGATAAAATCGGCGTAGTGCTGTCAGACATCCTTTTTTTCTATATCCTCAAGGCGTGTTTGTACATCCGATTCCCGTTGGCGTTGTCCTTTGGCTTTGTTTTTGTGTGGGATTTCCCCACACTTTGTCAGGAGCGGCGATATTTTTTCTTTATTTATTTGTATACGAGGGCCAAGTGTTTGTGTCGTAGTCTCTATTAGGAAGAGAGAGGACCCTGGGAATGAGTGTTTGTGTGTGGAGGCCATTACTCGTCTCGCGTGTTGGCGAATTATTTCGACTTGTTTTCTCATGGCGGTCAATTTACAAGGTAGGGAAAAGTCGTCTTCCCTTCTAACGTTTTTTACTGTATTAAGCGAGTTGTGCCGCCTATTATATTTTGGGGATTGCCCCTTATCGGCTTCCTTAGTTTTGTCACAACAATACCATGATCAGGTTAGTTTTCACTTTATTTTGTAATAGTTGTCAACAATGTAGCATTTCTCAGCAAGCCTATGTGGGCAATTAACCACTTCAATAATAAACGACGAAAAGTTAAGTGAAGCACATGTAAACACTTGGAAATAAACTTGAGTTTTTGTCAATCTCACACAAAACGAGTCAAGTTTGAAAATTTGTTACTTAAGCTTAAGTAAGTTTTAAAACCCTTCAACTTACATTTATTGCGAGCTTTCGCTGAGCCAAACTGAGAATTTATGTTCAGATATTTCTGGAATTGTCGTAGTTCTTAGTTTTGGAGATTCAGAGGGAGTAGATTAGGTCTTCCAACCTTATCTTAAACCACGCGCTGCTGGGTATTTATTTTAGTGCGTAAACACTTCCTTTCTGTTTGCATATGCAAGGAATTCTTGGATGAATAACAATCGTACAAAATTCCACTTCTCGGACAGAACTGTCTGCAATTGCACATTGAAAGCATGTCGTGAATCGCGTTGATCGTACGAAAATCCCGAAAAAATTGCGCAGAAAATACAATTCTAGGAAATGCTGTCACGCCACGCAGTCTGCCGTAATGCCGGAAAAAAAATTTATACTAGACTGATTTCATTACCTCAACTCCCGTTTAATGCTATCAACAGCCGAAGTTTTACTGGCAAATATAACAGAATGACAAAGTCCAGTATCATCCTGTAGATTTACGATAAGCAATTTCAGGTTCCCTCTTTTAAATACAACTTGTTGACACATTGCGTGACTTTCTGTAGATTCAAACTTCCTGCCAAAAATGTCCACATTACAAGTCATGTTAAAACAGAAAAGCTTATTGGTAAAAGTATAGTTTACGTACAATGTTCAAAGCTGGAAGCACGAATACTCTTAGCTGAAGATTGCACTTGCCCATCTGTATCCGGCTTTATCGTAAACAAATTCATCTCTGCTAAAGGCGACTGATTCGAATAATTCCGCTGATGAATAAAACCAATAAAAGTAGACGGCATTTACCTTTTTGTCGAGTCAAGAGTCTCTGAACTAGTATGTTCATTCCTGAAGCGCGTGGACTCTTACACAGTTTGGTCTAATGCGTCAAGCCACTGTTCGCCTCGAATAGCTGTAGCTAACTGCGAGCAGTGGTACATCATATTTTGTATTTTGTTAATTTTCTTAATAAACTTGAAACTTGGTAGTTAATTGCTATCAATCACCGCCCCCTCCTTTCCCCGTGATACTTTGTCTTTCCACAGTAAATAGCATTTAGATTAGCAATAGATTATCCCAAATTGTATCACATGTTTTGGTATCCCTTGTCAACCAACGGCTACACTGGATTTCTGATCTTGCTAACAAATAAACAAAACAGCATGACATGTAATGTCATGGTTGCTTTGTGTGATCTTTTTAACGAATACATAAATATTTACCACGGAAAATTTACCTCGGGGTTATATTTGTAACACTCACTAAATGCCGTCTCCCGTCGTAAAAAGGTCACTTACCACAACAGCAACAGCCCCGTCCAACCGCCCCTTAAGAGAGCTTCGGTGCCTTACCATTTAGCAAAAAATCCAGAAATTTCGGTTGAAAGTCAAATGGAACACTAAGGGTGCTTACTACTTGTTAGAATAAACCGTTTTGGACGACCCATGTATAAGGGTAAGGGGTTCTCCAAACTCAGCAAAGAAACCGAATGAGATGGCGCTTACCATTTCCAATTCGATTTCCCGTAATCTTGTCGGCTGATGAGAGACTGGAAACTGGATAGTTTTCGAAATGGTAAGGAAATTTCCGCCGTTCCGTTCCGAACGGAAAAATTGGTCTACCTCTGGGGGTAGTTTACATTTTCCGAGTCAGATTTTCCACCAAAATTTTCGTTTCATTTCACGTACTTTCAACCAAAATTTCCGGATTATTTTGCCAAATGGTAAACACCCTAACCCTGGAAAATCTATTCAAAAATCGAATACTATCTTCAGAGGTAGTCCTCTTTTCCCGTTCCAAACGGAATAGTGGAAGGTACCTTACCATTTGCTAAATTTTGCATTTTCCAGTCTCTCATCTGCCGAAAACAATTGCAAATTGTAAGCACCATCTCGTTGGACTGGTCTCTTGATTTTGGAAAAACTTTTACCGTTATTCATTGGTCGTCCCAAACGGATTATTCTGACAAATAGTAAGCACCCGTAAATTCCTCGAAACTAGAAGTCCAAACATCTTTCTCCCCTAACCGTTTTCTCGTCTGCAGGTTGGCATTCTACGGAATCTTACTCGACGTTTATCGCTATAACATGACAAAATGTATTACGTTTACTGTAAAGCTACTCATCAATGATTATTTGACTAAAATCCCACACAAGTACGCATTGCGGACCTATTTTTTGAGTAAGGCCCCTTATTTCCATTTTAATTAACTCCCACTTTAGTCTGTGATAATCCAAGTCTCGGTATTTTTCACCTATAACGGGATAATTTTCTTTAATGAAGTTTACATATTCTTCATCATCAACAAGAGAGTTATTAAACTTCCACAGGCCTGGACCCCGTCTCTCTTCCGAAAGTTCTAGAGAAAGTTTTATTGCATTGTGGTCGGGTGCGTTGGAGGCCTTTGTATGTATGTTGACGACGCATTTGGAGGAGGAGCGAGCAACAAGAAAAAAATCTATCCTTGAGCAAACTTTCAGAGCTTTTGATTCATATGAAAAGCTCAGCTTTTTTCGGGTAATGATTTCGGAAGATGTCAATTAACTCTAATTCTTCCATCATTGATTAAACTTGATTTATTTTTAGTATTTCTCTTGATTACAAGGTTTAGACAATGCTGTAAATGTTTCTTAAATTTAATTAATTTCAATTGTGTCGTAATTGTTCCTGAAAAGCCCCATTGGGGAGGTGACAATAAAGTATGTATGTAAGGTTGTTTCTGTAGGTAGATGCTTTCCATGGGACGCCACCTCTTTTGTCGAGTGACTGTAGTGTAACATTCCAATCCCCACCTATAATGAGATTGCTGGTGTCCGTGTTGGATATTAAATATTCGTTCAAATTATGCAAAAACGTTTGTTGTTGTTGTGAATCGTTCGGTGCATAGACATTGCATAACGAAATATTGGCTGTTTTGAAAATTAAGTTAATAGAAATGATCCTACCATCTCGATCTTTACTGAAATTTTCGATTGATGCTGATGAGCTAAGAGAAGGGTTAACAAGAATACAGACGCCTTTACTATGAGTTGATCCGTGGGAAAAGAAAATGTCACCACCCCACTCGCCTCTCCAGATCCTTTCATCATTTGGCTCGGAGTAGATCTCTTGCAGAAAATAAAAGTGGCAATTTTGGTCTTTGAGGTAACTAAAGACACTTCTTCTTTTTAACTGATCCCTAAGCCCTCTAACATTTAGAGTCAGTACCGAACAATTACCCTGCGTAGTTCCGAAAGCGTTTAGGTAGCGCGAGTAAAAACCGTAAGGGCAAACTGGAACTTTTAATGTTAAATTGTAGTAGTAG
>JAHPZR010007934.1:55000-79823 GCA_019787425.1 Platygyra sinensis | reverse complement strand
CGTAGCAGAAAATGGAAAAAGTAAAAACTATAAGGCGGTAACGTAGAAAAAGGCACGATGAAATGTTTAACGTAACAAAATCCAAACTATAAGTCCTTGAATAATTGGAACAGTGAGTCAGACAACAGTATCCTATAAAGGGGTCCTTAAACGGAAGATACCGTAATAAACTCCCCGATGTAAGCCACTGAGCTAGCCTATGTAAACAAAAATAACAAGTTCCTAAAGAAAAGCCTTTGAACGTCTTAAAGAAAACACTTGAATAGATCATTGTACCTTATTTGTTAAATTGAATAAAAAAATCATTAAATTAAGGAATTAAAAAACTAAAAATGAATAAAAATGAATAAAAAGACAATATCGGATAATGGCTAAAAATGCATAAAATTTATTGATTGAACCTAATTCTATTTTTGGAGTTAAATTCCGATCGTTTATTAAGGCCGTGAGGATGGAGGGTACACAATTGGGAGCACCAGAAAGCTTCCCTTGTGAGTAAACGCCTATCAAGGTGGTCTTCACTTTCATTTACAACCTTTTCGATTACAATGAACTCAAAGTCAGACATCAGGTGTTCAACCCTATTGAAATGCACGGCTAATTCGCACGTGGTCTTATTTGTTAACATAGCCGACTTGTGATTTCGAAACCTGACCTTGAATTCATTGGATGTAGAACCAACATACTGAACCTTACATTTCTTGCAAGTGGCCAAATAAATTACGTTTCTGGATTTGCAATCAAGATGTTGCCTAATAGTGTAATAACGATCTGTACTAGTACTGTAAAAAATCTTGTCCTCCTTAAAATAGTTCTTACATAAATCACATTTTTTTCTACATTTAAAACAACCTGTAGCAGAATGGTCGTTGTTATTATAATTAGATCCCTTGGGTCCCGCTAAAAGCTCTTTGATGTTTTTGGCTCTTCTATAAGATGGAATAATTGACCCTTTGGGAAAAATCTGTGCTACAGTGGGTGAATCATAAATGAAATGGCTATAAGACTTAATGATTTTGCTAATATTTGGCAAATGTGGGTTAAAATTAACCACAAGGGGGAAAATAACCTTTTTCTCTCGTTCTTTAGGTGAAAGGAGGTCCTCCCTGGGTGTATCTTTGGCCTTATTGAATTGTGTTTTAACCTTAGAAGGGTGGTAACCCCGATCAATTAGATAATTCTGATATTCCTTGCTACGTTCCTCAAACTTTTCAATTGTGGAACAGTTTCTGCGAACTCTAGTAGCGACTCCAAATGGAATAGCCCTGGTACAATGTGATGGATGGGCACTATTGCGTAATAAATATATGTGATGGTCCGTAGGTTTGGAGTAGATATCTGTCTGAATAAATCCATCAACTAAAAGGAGGGTGAGATCCAAAACATTGAGCGAAATTTCTGATGATACCATGGTGAATTTGATTGTGGGGTATAATGAATTAATGAATTCAGTAAATTCCTTGAGCTTTGTGGTTCCCTGAGTCCAAAGATCGAAAATGTCGTCCCGATATCTCCACCATAGTTTAGGTTTGGTCACCCCAGATTTGGCTTTTTGATCGATGATACCCATTGCTAAATCAGCGTAGCTACACGCGTTTTTAGGGCCCATTGCGGTGCCATGAGTTTGCAAAAATTGTTGATCCTGAAAGTGGGAATTGTTGTGATCTAAGCAGATTTTAACAGCTTCAACGATACATTCAGTTGATGGAATTTGGACTTCCCGTGAATTGAGAGCATCAGTGACAGCTCTTATTCCCAGATTGTTGTCAATATTAGGGAACATTGACACAACGTCCCAGGAAACAAGAAGGGTTCCTTCAGGGAATGGTCCAGCCTTGTTAAGATCCTCAATTTTTTGCAATAAATGAGTAGTATCTTTGACAAATGAAGGCAAATTTTGAGCTAATGGCTTAAGATAAAATTCGGTAAATGCAGAAAGATTTTCAATTGCTGTCCCAGAGCAAGAAGTATTTAACCTAAGCGGGTTCCCTTCCTTCGCTCCAAATTTGTCATTCTTGATAAAACAGAATATTCATCTAAAATGCTTGGCCAGTTGGTAAACCCACTCCACTATAAAAAAACTTGACTCGGATCCTAGTGCTAATTTTCTTAATACTATTTCACAGTGGAGTAATAAATGGCTGCATAAAGGGCAAATCGACCAAAACATTGCTAATTGAGTTGTTAATCACAAAGCTAAACCAGGTAAAGCCTTTGGGACTATTAAGAGGCACAAGGAAGGGAACCCGCTTAGGTTAATTACTTCTTGCTGTGGGACAGCAATTGAAAATCTTTCTGCATTTACCGAATTTTATCTTAAGCCATTAGCTCAAAATTTGGCTTCATTTTTCAAAGATACTACTCATTTATTGCAAAAAATTGAGGATCTTAACAAGGCTGGACCATTCCCTGAAGGAACCCTTCTTGTTCAAGGAATTTACTGAATTGATTAATTCATTGTACCCCACAATCAAATTCACCATGGTATCATCAGAAATTTCGCTCAATGTTTTGGATCTCACCCTCCTTTTAGTTCATGGATTTATTCAGCCAGGTATCTACTCCAAACCTACGGACCATCACATATATTTATTACGCAATAGTGCCCATCCATCACATTGTACCAGGGCTATTCCATTTGTAGAAAAAAATGTGATTGATGTAAGAACTATTTTAGAGAGGACAAGATTTTTTACAGTACTAGTACAGATCGTTATTACACTATTAGGCAACATCTTGATTGCAAATCTAGAAACGTAATTTATTTGGCCACTTGCAAGAAATGTAAGGTTCAGTATGTTGGTTCTACATCCAATGAATTCAAGGTCAGGTTTCGAAATCACAAGTCGGCTATGTTAACAAATAAGACCACGTGCGAATTAGCCGTGCATTTCAATAGGGTTGAACACCTGATGTTTGACTTTGAGTTCATTGTAATCGAAAAGGTTGTAAATGAAAGTGAAGACCACCTTGATAGGCGTTTACTCACAAGGGAAGCTTTCTGGTGCTCCCAATTGTGTACCCTCCATCCTCACGGCCTTAATAAACGATCGGAATTTAACTCCAAAAATAGAATTAGGTTCACTCAATAAATTTTATGCATTTTAGCCATTATCCGATATTGCCTTTTTTTATTCATTTTTATTCATTTTTAATTCCTTAATTTAATGATATAAACCCTAGCGATGCTACAGTGTATATGGAATTTAACTGATGAGTGGACCAACACTTTGTTGGTCTACGAAACAGACCTGTATTAAAGTCCATATGAAACAACATTGAGTAGATACACATTGTTATTACCGCTCCATTATTGTTGAGCACTATTCTGGATTTATCAGTGTGGAACTCACCTGAAGTTATATATATATATATATAGAAAGTTAAGAAGAGAAGCGAGGACGGACAACTTCTGACGTAAAAAATGAGCTAAAAATTAAAAATTTAATAAAACGTTTCGGTCAAAGACCTTCTTCAGTTATTACAACTTTGAATTAAAACGAAACTTAAATAAGATTTAAGTGCTAGCGATTACGTAATTACAAGTGCCAAGTATCCAGAGAGTATAACATTACAAAAACGAAGAACAATAGGTGGTGCTAATTAATAGACGACAAAAAACTAATTTAACGAACTAGAAAAAACGACACTAAAGAAAACAATTAACAAAGGATCAAGGATAAAATCTAAAAGTTAAAAATCTAAGCTGGCTAAAAAATACAATTACTGAAGAGTACGCATCAAGAACAAAAGTCTGAAGAAATGCACAAGTATTACGTAACAAAATCCCAAAAGCAAGGCCTTTGGAGCCCAAAAGGGCCAAAGAAAAAACAACAAAATCCCTGGAGGGGCCCTTAAACAATATAGATCATAATAAGCTCCCCGGGCAGGGCCTTTGAGTTCACAGAACACTAAGGGGCTGACAAAATCCAAGAAGTGGGCCTTTGAACGATTGATCATGTAGGGACGTGCACTATGCAGAAGGAAACTAATTATAACAAATTCGGTTTTTTGAATGAAATTCCTTCCTTTTATTTAAGCCATGAGGTGCCAAAGAGAACAGCTGAGCACTCCAATAAGCCTCTTTTGTAATTAAAAGCCTATCGATTTCTTCGGAGTTGGGAGGGGCCTGCACCTGATCGATGCATTGAAAAGAAAAATCATCCAGGGTATGTGGGGTTTTGTTAAAATGCACTGCCACTTCACAAGTTGTTTTGTTTGTGAGCATGGCAGACTTGTGATTACGAAATCTAATTCTAAAATCAGTGGTTGTAGATCCTACATATTGTAAACGACATTTCGTGCAAAAAACCAAATAGATAACGTTTTTAGAATCACAAGAAAGTCTGGAATGAATGGTGTATTTTTTGCCCGTCCGAAAACTTTGAAAAAAATTGGATTCCACCAAGAAATTCTTACAAAGATCGCATCTATTTCTATCGCATTTAAAACAACCATTGTTTTGCTGATCCGTTTGTCCCTCTACGGCGGTTTTCAAACGGGATGGTGCTAGCAGTTCTTTTAAATTTTTTGACCTACGGAAGGCTGGTATGACAGAGCCTTGAGGGAAAAGTTCTTTTAATTTAGGATTAGATTGCAAGATAAACAGATGCTTTCTAATTATGTTACCAACATCGGGTAAATTTGGATTGAATGTGATAACAAACGGAAATAGTTTCTTCGCTTTTTTTCCACGGGTTCTCAGTAAATCCTTTCTAGAAATGGCAGAGGCTCTGGAGAATTGATCATTAACAAGCTTAGAAGGATAACCTTGATTAAGAAGGTACCCTTTGTACTCAGCTGTTCTCTTGGCAAGGAAGGTTTCATCAGAGCAATTTCTTTTCAATCTCGTGGCTACTCCGAAAGGAATAGCCTTGAAAACATGCTTAGGATGGCAACTAGAAGGTGGAAGATATAAATGACTGTCTGTAGGTTTGGAATAGACGTCTGTCCTAATAAACCCATCGATAAGAAACAAAGTAAGATCTAGTACATGGAGCTCACGCTCAGAATAAACCAACTCAAATTTAATAGTAGGATAAAGAGAATTAATATAATCCGTAAATTGATGTAAAGCAGGAAGGCCTTGCTGCCAAAGATCAAAAACATCGTCACGATACCTCCACCAAAGCGACGGCTTTATCTGACCGGAAAATTTAGCTTTCAGATCGATTTCACCCATGGCAAGATCGGCATAACTGCAGGCATTTTTTGGACCCATAGCTGTGCCATGAATTTGGAGAAAGAAATTCTCCTTAAAAACTTAATAAAATAGCTTAATAAAATAGATGATTTAAACACTAGCGGCCCTTTTCCAACTGGCACCTTACTGGTTTCGTGGGATGTAGTTTCAATGTTTCCCAACATCGATAACAAGCTTGGTCTCACTGCCGTAAGGAAGGCTTTGAATGCTAGAGAAAACAAATCTCCATCCACGACTTGTATTTTAGAAGCTGTGAAAATCTGTTTGAAAAGCAACCATTCTGTTTTTAAGGAGAATCCCGCTCAGGGCGAATTTTCTTTCAAACATTTATTCAGTAAATATGATTATTTGGGGTGTACAGGGTCAGGGTTTCTCTCATACTCTGTATATAGATATATATATAGATATATAGATATATATTCTTTCTCTCTGTTTTTATCCTAATTATGATCAGTACGACTATCCAATTTATTTAAAGATTTACAGAAGCTCTGCCAGGTCTGCTCTGCGGGGGGACGTGCGTTCAAATCCCGCTCAGGGCGAATTTTCTTTCAAACATTTACTGGAGTCGGACTAGTTCAAAAACATTTAATTGCTACTCCGAGTTTCATGCCTCTTACGAGACAATCATCAGGCAACTCTGATGATTGTCTCGTAAGAGGCATGAAACTCGGAGTAGCAATTAAATGTTTTTGAACTAGTCCGACTCCAGTAACTCATCTTTATACACCGCTCTGGTCTTACCATCGAGCACTTTTATAGCAGATGAAGTCTTCATTTTTACCTCTGGTAGTTATATATATATATATACATACATACATACATACATACATACATACATACATACATACATACATACATACATAGCGTGGTTGTCCTGATAGTGTAGTGGTCATCACACCCGACCGGTGTTCAGGGGGACATGGGTTCAAATCCCGCTCAGGGCAATTCTTTCTTCTTCTTCATTCATAATAATTAATCAATTGATTTACGGGATGGGTTTCTCTTCTTCATTCATTGCTATATATATAAATAAGCCTGCATCATTAAATTGATCCTTCTGATTAGCTGATGCCCAAGTTGGTGTTTGCCTGTGAATCGTTAATGTCGATCCTTGGGTTTAAGGCTAAGAAGGGGTTACAGGCTTTCCCATCTCACCGCTGAAAGAATCCTGGGATACTCACGTCTGGCCGACTCACTATCTACAATAACTGCGTTGCCAGCGTGGTTGTCCTGATAGTGTAGTGGTCATCACACCCGACCGGTGTTCAGGGGGACGTGGGTTCAAATCCCGCTCAGGGCAATTCTTTCTTCTTCTTCATTCATAATAATTAATCAATTGATTTACGGGATGGGTTTCTCTTCTTCATTCATTGCTATATATATATATATATATATATATATATATATATATATATATATATATATATATATATATATATATATATATATATATATTATATATATATACAGGCTAATATCAAATTAATTATAATTATAGAATATGAGAGAAACCCTGACCCAAACCACGTAAATCACATCGTCGATTGCCGTGTAGCCAGCATGGTTGTCCTGATGGTGTAGTGGTTATCACACCCGACTAGTGTGCGGGGGGACGTGGGTTCAAATCCCGCTCAGGGCGAATTTTCTTTCAAACATTTATTCAGTAAATATGATTATTTGGGGTGTACAAGGTCAGGGTTTCTCTCATACTCTATAGATATATAGATATATAGATATATATTCTTTCTCTCTGTTTTTATCCTAATTATGATCAGTACGACTATCCAATTTATTCTAAGATTTACAGAAGCTCTGCCATTATTCCCTTATGAAATTAAGATTTTGTTCTAATTATTTATCTGAGGGAGCCCATTCTCTATAAGCCCGCTGGCTTCTTTTGGCCTTCCTCGCCATGAGAGTGTAAATAGTTATATTATTAATTTTTCTTTAATTCTCTCTTGTACTTCTTATGGCAAATAAATAAAGTGAACTGATCATTTAAATTACGTCGCAATTCTCTGTAAAGCGAAACGTATGGAAACGGCAAAAATTGAATAGAAAAGTTATTAATATCAATGGCACGAAACCTTTGTAATTTCAAGGTTTTTAAGGGATACTGTCGGCCGGCTGATTATGGAAAGTTGTATTTCCTAATTTTCCGCTGCAAATGCCACCAAATAGACCAATAAATTGGATAAAAAGTCAGAGATTGTACAGAGCAAAATAGAACAAGTATTTTAGGGGAGAAGCCGAATTACTACGATGGAGGTGAATAACGGTTGACTTTTTGACAGGATATCAAGATATCGAAATTGTCATTCCACTGAAATTTTGAATCTCTTAGTCCTTGTTTTAACTCGTTGTACGAGAGACTATCACTCATGCCGATGATTAGAAGATTTGAAATAAGTAGCCTTGGCAAACAATAATTACATTAAAGATTGATTGCTAGATGATGCAATTAGGAACAGCGCCAACATTTTAAAGGACACCTCAAGAGTATTTTCTAACTTTATTGTATAATTGAAGCAACTTTAACTTTGTAAATGCAGAAGAGCTAACGTTTTTAGACTCTTAACTCTAAGCTTTTTTGGCATGCAGGCCCCATCTGAAACCACATGAGTAACGTGAGTTCCCTGTTTAAATATCTCGTTTATTAAGTAACACTGTTATATTCTCGGCGCGCTCTTTTGATCTTACCTAACAACTCACTTGCGCCCTCCCCTCCCAAGAATCTTTGACAGACGTTCTTCCAGTTAATTTGATAATCATTTTTTCTGCAGAAATGGCAATTAACAAGTAAAAGGCAACAGATTGTGCGATTAAAAGACTTTTACATAATGAAAATGCTCTTCTTTGTGCTCTTGCTCCTGCTGAATGATAAGGAAGGTGCTCACGCAACACAAGGTAAGCAGACATGTTGTGTCGATAGTGTCGTGGTTGATGGTAACAGTTGTAGTGGGAGAGGAGGAGTCGGTCCCCTAAGCAACTCTCCTAGAACTGCAACTTACAGACACCCAAAGTGTTAGTAGGCTTCCCAACCTAATGAAACTGGCTACTGCCGATTATTCTGCTTAATTACACTCACAAATCCAACAAAAATAATAACAACAACAACATCAAATTTTATCGAAAAACAACAACAAATTTTATTGAAATTTTGAAATAAAACTAGTTACACTACTTTACCCCGGCAAATAGTTTATAAAATAATCGAGGCGGGGAGATCTGAGGACATTTATAAGTATAAGGTTTATCAATAGATGGACTAAATAACAGTGGAGACACTACTATACAGTAAATAGAATAACTAACATAAAACAAAGCAAGTACATTAAGATTACGAAAAGAGGCTAGCTGAAAGTATTAAAAAACTTAATACGACGGGAGACTTCGATATAATCATCTTCTGACCGCAAGAAATTTAGTGATAATTCCTTTATCTTTTTAAGAAATGACGAACGTTTAAGTAGTTTACTCGAACAAATATAATACTAGAGTTCCAAATTTGGGCACCGATTCTCGAGGAAAAGGCATACATTTTATCGGAGAACTTAACATAAGACGAGTCGCTAGAGACAGATCTTGTTCTAGAAGGTCGAGACAGCAGAAAGCAAATCGTGATCAAGAAGATTACGACATTCTTTAATTTAAAAGACATGTTTCGATGTTACGAACTTTATCTTCAGTTACAGAATATTTGTAAAACCGTTAGGACTATTTAACAACTACGCGAAACATGCATAATTTTAAAATTCTGATTAAGTGGCAAAAATTGATTAGATATTTGAGTGAGTTACAAAGTGTTAGAAAGAATATAAAGCCTGAAGCGTAAGTGTGAGGTTGACGTCATCAACTTGCTGGTTTTAAAATTACACTTTTCCCAATTTATATGCATAGCTTCCTTAAGTTTAAGTTGAAAATTGGGAAAAGCTTAAACCAACAAGTTCATCACGTCAACCTGACACTTACGCTTTAGGCTTATATTCTTTCTAACACTTTGTAACTCACTCAAATGTCTAATCAATTTTTGTCACTTAATCGTAATGATTATGCATGTTTCGCCTAGTTGTTAAATAGTCTTTAACTGACGATGATGTTCGTAATATCGAATCATGTCTTTTTAGGTGATTTCTCAGAAATCAAAAACTTACCGATATTTTTTTTTTTAACTTACCCTGAATGTTCTCTACCAAGCACTGTTTCGAAAAATACAATAAAAAATGATAGGTCACCATTTTTCATTCATTCCATGTGACGGGACAATCTTACCCCATTTATGCCTGTACTCGTGCTAATCATGCGCGTTATTCATCGGTCCACGTTACATTTTGCGGTAGCTCGAAACATAGTTTATAAAAGTAATACTTGGGAAAAAACTTGACAGGTAGAAAGTGTTGAGTATAAAGAACAATATCATAAAAAGATTGTGGAAACATCACAGTATTTAAAACGACGAGGACGTAAAACGTTCGTAGAGTCCTTATTTTGGCGGTCATAATTTGCATCACAGAGTAACGGTTTCGTGCCCTCTTTCACCTATAATTTTTTTTCCCTTCCGATACATATTTTTATTATTATTATTATTATTATTATTATTATTATTATTATTATTATTATTTTTAAATCAAGGAAGATAATATGTACACTATTATTATTCAAAAAAATATAGGTCACCATACTGGTTTAAAAGAAAACGAACATTTATTTCGCCATCGGGCTTAGCCTGAGGTAAATTTCTTTCGTTGTGTACGAGCACGCGCTCATTTATGCAAGAGTGACGGAGGTCGAAATTGAAGTATAGCTTACAAGCCTAGCGTGTGCTTGTGGTGAATTCTTGTGTGGAATTACTGCGTACATCTGGAATAAATAACCATGTTGTTGTTTCCGACAACCTTGCGTTTTGTTTAGACTGCAAACTACTTACCACTTAAAACATCGAACTTGTAACAGAAGAGGACTCGTAAATATCATTGATGTACAAAACGAACAAGAGTGGTCCAAGGACTGAGCCGTGTGGCACACCGCACAAGGTCGTCTCAGCCTCAGACACAAAATTATTAACTTCTGTATTTTGCTTTTGATCAGTTAGGTATGATCTGAACCAGGAGTTGATTAAATCTCTAACACCATAATTTTCAAGTTTAGCTGAAGAAGTTTCATTGTTAACAGTATCAAAAGCCTTCTTGAGATCGATGAAAACACCGCACGAATTTACCGTTGTCCATATTTTGGAGAATTGTGTTAACAATATCAAGTATAGCATGCTGAGTATTGCGCTTACTGTGAAAACCGTATTGCTGATCACAGAGAATGTTGCAATCTTTGACAAACTTGGTAAGTCTGGAAGACATCCTGTTATAAATCGAGAGCAATGAAATAGGTCAGTAGTTCTCGGGCAGAGAGCCATCTTCGTCCTTAGATATTGGGATAATTCTAGCGCGTTTTAGTTTAGATGGAAAAATCCGCGAGCAAATACACTGATCACAAAATCGTGGCTAGAGGTACGGTTATGACCCTTTTTGCCAATTTCAGCAGCCTAACTGGAAATGAGTAGAGACCATGGGCCTTGCTATCTTGCAAAATTAAAATTACTAAATTAATATCTTCCGGAATAATAGGATCAAAGAAGAATGTGCGATTAAGTGGTGTATCTAAATAATCAAAGAATGTATTTATGATCTGAGGAATTTTAGAAGCCAGTTTGCTCCCAACAGTGCTTATTTCCTTCGGGTCACTAGTTTGAACCTCATTCGGGTTTGGGCGAATAAAGTTAATTGGATTGCGCTTGTTTTTCTTTTTACAGCTACCAGTTAGCTCGTTTATTCCTTTTCAAGTTTGACGCATATTACGTATGTAGAGGTGAAAGAAACTTTGGTGGTAGTTCGCTTTACTTAATCTCGTAAGGGAGATGATTTTATTTCTGTAAAATTTGTATTTGTCCCAGTCGGATGTATAGAAGTGGACATTCTCTACCCTGATTGATTTTCTTAAACCCACAGTCAGCCATGGTTTAGCGAGGAATTTTTGTGTACGATTGGATGTACTTGTTATGTAAGGGGCGTGTTTCTTAATTGTCTTATTGACGCATTGTAAAACCAGGAGAACGATTGATTGGCATCAGTATGTTTGCAAATATATCCCAATTAAATATTCTGGCAAGTCGTCACATGAAAAATGTGATGGAACATCGATGAAAGACGCTTTCAATTTTGCCAATAAAATGAAATAAATTCCGCCACATGACGTCGTATTACGTTAGAGTATCTGTAGTTATGTGCATTCATGTTACATTATCCTATACTAATTTGGGTGACCAAAGCATACGCACTTTACCTGTGCAGGGCTCTGAAGGGTTTAGGGTGAAGCATTCAGCCAGTATACAGTAGTCGTGTTTTATGGTGTGGTGTTATCCTATGCACACCTGTTATGTCCTGCCATGTGTTTGTGAGACTTATATACATATTTCATATTAATATAATTAATGCTTCTTGTGCTTGAATATAATGAATTTAAGAGAGCGCTCAACTCTTGAGATGAGCAATAATTACAGTGACATGTGTGGTCATTCTTTGACCGCACGAAACAGCGTTGTAGCAATTAAACAATGAATTGAAATCTTGCTACCATTAATGACTATAATGTCTATACTATATATACCTTCCTTAAACATGGATGTGGTTTGGTGGTTAATAACACACTAACAAGTCCTGATATCCTAACAGCTACCCACACGATATGGACTGCAGTTATAAGATTGGCTAGTCCGCGTAACCGGACGATGACGATTTCCTTCATTATTTTGAATTGGAGCATCATTTTTTATGCCGTAAGCACATAGCGTTACTTTAATCTTTAATACCAACTGCTGTCTACAACACGATCTGTTACTTCCCTTAATTGTCAAGAATTAATTAAAGTGGAGTGAATGAAACTTGTTTAGACTGTTCTTGTTTTATGAACAAAGAACAACAAATCAGAAAATAGTTCAGTACAAGGCTTGCTTATAACATTCAGATAACTCGGATGTAATCGGGGACTCTTGAAATGTTCTTTGGGCGTGGGAGTGGAAGAAGGGGAGTGAAAAGGATGCGCGGGCAACTCTCGTTACTTTGTTTTAGTTTAATGAGTTCTTCACCAAAATACAAGAACAAATAAATACAAATAGACAAACAACTAACTTCAAAATAGGCAATAGGCAGTTTTGATAACCTCGACCAAAACAAACCATAAACCAATCGCTGCACAAGATTTCGTTCACGTGACGTTATTTGGTAGCAACAGTGTATAATTCAATATGGCGATCGACGAGGCGCCGCGATGAAAGGAGTTGCTTTTTTCAAACATCACAGTGCAGTTTCATTAAATTAGTTTTATGTTTGCTTCATAATAGGTTATGGGATAATGGAATAAAAATAGAAATGTATGGAAAAAGCTGTCTTCGTCCAAAGTTACTGCGAATTTTATTTCCAGATAGACACCGTATGATATTTGTTCCGAGTAAAATGACACAGCGAAGGTAGACAACAAAATGATTCTGTTCACAAAAGCGTTGTTTATTGACACTGATATGATAATAGCTTCTATTTTCACTCGGGTTTCATTTTCTTGGTAGCTGGCGAAGCTGCTTGCTCAACAGTCTGTAGAAAATATAAACGAAAAAGTGACAGTAAATACAAGCGGAGAGCTGTAATTTATTTCGTTTAGTTTGCGTGATGACAAACAGTATAACTTGTAACAGTTAATCCAACAGCCTGGCTCGGCGTAGTTACACGTAAAATGCAAGTAGCTAACATGTTCACGGAATATTTCAATCTTTGTTCCTCCAGAGCTAACATTTAGAGAGCCCTTAAAACATATCTTGCAATACAAACGAGCCGAGAGAGAAAAAACTTGGCAAAAAAACAGAGGTGTCAAACTCTACAAATTACACGCGGATAACAGCGGAAGCCAACCTGACATATGACCTATGTCCTTCCAAAACCACAGGAGTTTTACTTAGCGAAATATTCAAAGATCCCCCCGATCGTACCATACCTTACACCTCATACCTTAGAGATATACTAGTTCGAGCACAAACTTCCTAAAGCGGCTATTATGTACCAGTCAACTCCAAAACCGCCTACCTCCCCCCCCCGGCAAACTCCGGGCATTTGACTTATTTTGAAAAATTTTGGTCAAATTCCCCTCTATGTACCAGTTTAGACGGTCAAATGCCCACCCGTTAGAGCTTTAAGAGGGTCAAATCCCCCACCCTTCAGGCATGTTAAAGCAACTGTGCAAAAAATTTTCCACGCGTAAAACCCGTTTTGCTCCAATGTACATCAATCCGTAATAAACAACTGGCTACTGTTTGGATTAAGATTTGTGTTAACTGCAACTTTAATGATAATAGAGTGATCTGCTATATAAAAAACACAACTGAAATATCCAAGGCTCTCAAATGCTCCAACAAAACTGTGAACAAAATAAACCTGGATTATATTTAAAAATACGGCGATTGATCATTTCTCGTCATTTCTGCGACCGTAAACCATTTTTAAAACGTCAGCGAAGCTCGCCCTTTTATACAGACATGTATTTTTTTTTCTCTTGCGTTTTTCTTTGCCGACTCGCTATTGCCTTTTCAACCCCTCTCTTGCTGTGCTTAATGCATTCTGCTGTAGGTTATCCCACCACATCTGTACTTGTTCTTCAGACAAACAGCATTTGCTGGCACGAAGTTGCAAAAGATGGTGGGCGGTTTCCTATTTTTCTTATAGGCCTCTTCAATGATGACAGATGGTTACTGTCTTTGCACTTTGATGCAGTTGCAACAGCACATCAATATTGGTTACGTAGTGGCCTCCGCAGTCTTTGCACTGGTGTCCCCAAGGGCCTCTCATTGTCAATCACTGGGTATGGGAAGAAACAGAATGACGGACCATCTGGAATTCACTTGGGAACCAAGAATCAGGGTGATCATCTGAAGAAGTTAAAAGAGGCAACAAAAAAATCTGGGTGTTAAAATGAAGACTATTGGATAACAAAAAAACAAAACAACAATTTGGGTATCCATACCTTTTTGTTTGCCTTCGTTACAAATGTACGGAGTGTCATTTTCATCCATCTGAACTGCCATCAGCTTCTGTAATTCCAATACAGTTGACATGAAACCATTCCCCACATTGCTCACAACAAATCATCAGGCTGTCATACGCAAACAAAAATATATTAATTTTAATGAAGTCCACCAGCCAACCGAGTGGAACGTTTCTAAATGTAACCGCTTACCCTTTTTCTTCAGGCTGCCTACAGATACAGAATAATCTCCCAGATGCATTATAATCATTTGGCCGGTCTCCTTTCTCTTTTCCTATATAAAGGCAACAGAAAAAATGGATTAAATTTGAATGTGTTGTACTGATGTGCATTTGCACCTAACATACACCGGTATATCAAGGTGTGGTTGGACATCAACTGTTAGAGTTAAAAAACTAAACATAATTAAAGTCGTAATGTTACAATGACGCTATTACCTGAACATAGTGGATGTGGACAGTCCGTCTTTCCTCAGCAAGGAAGGAGGAATACATAATTGATGGACAAGGAATCATCCACATGGTTTTGCCGAATTGTCCATACTTTGTTGAAGTACTGGTACAGCTCTGGGTCCTTGTTTCTTCAGTTTCTCTTTCTCCTTTGTATTACCTCTTAAAAACACAAGAAGTCTCGATCTTCGTTTTAAGATTTCGTGGTCTGTAACTGTATAGCGAGGTAGATGTTCTCATGCATGGAGTTTGATCTACTCTTTCAATATACTGCTTTAAGGCTGCCTCCATGTTTTCTCGATGCTTAGACTCGTCATATTCTCCAGCTCCGTTATAAAGGCACACCCACAGAGGGTTGATGGGATGAAGAGATTACTATGACCTCTTGCTAAACAGCCATTCTGCAGCTCCACTCTGTTTAAGAAGCTATCGCCACTCGACCTTGTCGTACAAGGGTAACTTTAGTTGGACGTGAATAATGCCGCTCAGTCCAGAGAAACTGTACTTTCAGTATGGAATGGTCCCTCATCTGATCCGCTATCTACACGAATGCATTCTATGTCTTTGATGTCTCCGCCTACTTTTTGAAACAATGGTGCTAATTCAGGAATTTTCTCGGCTAACATTATTATGTCTGAAGAGTGTTGAGATGGACTTTTTTCAAGTACTACAGATGCTTTGACTATCCCACAACCAAACTTCACTGGTGGTTGATGTTCAGAAAAGTTATAACTTGCTGTCTAAAGTTGTGCTTAGTGCTTATTTAGAAAGTCTGTGTGAGTGGTTAAAGAAGGGGAGCCCACATTAAAGGATGGTATGCTTTAATGGGTGATATGTAGAATCCAAGCGAAATCCAGACTTGATCATCGCGGTTTAGGAGCAATATATGCCGCCCATCGTATCCTTTTGAAGCTTACCCAGGCATTTCATATCAGGGTTAAACTTGAGGTCGAATCCTTTCCTTGGCTTTTGATACTTGACGTTAGCAACTACCATATATCGCTTGCTAGATTGCCTCGTTTATTTCGTGAACGCACAACTGGACTACTGTACCATAACTAATCTTTTTCCCCGTAATGATCACTTAGTTTTTCGGCAAGACTGTCGAATGTGATCCTTTTCTCCTTTTTAGTGTCTCCTGAAAATGTATAAACACTAGTTCGCCGCCACTTGTCAGCACCAACATCCGCTTCTGCAACCATCTTCTCCATAACCTCTCCATGTCGGGTGCCGTTTTTCAATGGCGTCCATTCGGTGAGCAGATTTTCTCTGAAATAGACCAGATCCCTCTATTTTAGCTTGTGCCCTCTTTCTTGCTTTTGTCTTTTAATCTGGCTCAATTTTATTTGAATTGCCTCCCTGTCATTATCGTCTACTGTCTCGTTACTCGAGAGGTCATTTTCATCCTCGCCTTTCTCTATCATCTCCGCTCTGATCTGCCTTTTCTTGCCTTTCTGAAAGGTAGACTACCCTGGATTGTTCAGCTAGTCTGTATTGCTCGTCATTTAAGCCAAGATTATGTAACAGGCTTGCAAAGTCCACTTAAGAACTGATCAAAAACTTCTTACGTGTATCCCCTGACTAAGAAAATTTTGGCTCTAAGTAGGCAACAAAGGCAAACCAATTGAAGTCAGTTACTTTAAGAATGTCAAGAACAAGCACAGAGTTTACATCTAGATCAGGTATGCTCTTGTATGGGCAGTTTCTGTCTTGCTCTTCTGAAGGATGCTTATCAGTTGGAGTTGACATGGTTCTTTGATGTGTTGTGATAGGTTCTGTTTGTATAACCTGGTTTCACTCTGTTCCATATCTGATTCCAACTGTGTTTCTTGGATGGGTAATAGTGCTTGAACATTCGAATCTACTTTCAACTAGGCAACAACATCTTCACTCTCTGAATCACTTTCTGAGCTATCCAAATCACTTGACAAATATTCCGGATTAACTAATACCTATTGAGTCCAGGAAAGTCTTTTGCTCAACTTTAACAAAATAGCGGTGTTTACTTCGAATGTTTTTCACAGTTTCAGTAGCATTTTCCACTTGGATAGCTCTCTTCCTTAGATCCCTGATACCTAGCTGCTCTGCTTGTCGCTTAGACAGATTATGTGTACTTGAAATAACGTGTTTAATTCGCTGCACTTCAGACGTTGACTTGGTTTGATTTAAGAAGGGCCTGGCAGTCATCTCTTGTTAAAGGGATTGTCCTTGTTTACGGTTGCCATCTATCTTTTTTTTATTTGACTTTGGAGAAAACGTCATCTTGGTATTTGCTGTCCTTCTTTGCAGCACGACAACACCATTTCGGTTAAATCTAATACACACCACAGGCATCTGCAGAAGTTGTCTTTGAGCTTTCTCGCAGTCGTATGGTATTAGTGGAAAGCACCTTACCACAATTGGGGTACAGAAATGCATTGCTGAGACAAAATTACATCAGCGGCATGTAAGTAGTTATAGAACGTCAGAGGTATCCCCGTTCCGGATTAGGGTGGATTAGGTGGATTAGGTGGAATAGGTAAATTATTAATATTCAAACTGTCTAGGTACCTGTATACTAATTTGGATTAGGTTTACTAATAACCGTCACTCTATTACAATACAAACAATAAACTTGCCCGGTCTTGCCCGTTAATAGTGAACTTTGATTGCAAAAAAATCTGCTATCTGTCAAAATTATAAGCGCGAATTTCAACGAAAGCGTGAATCGTTTATTGTAATCGCTTTGCCGCGAAAGTTTATCTCCGAGACTTTCAGTTTATTCTTCTGAACGTTAACCATGAAGACGGCTTTTTTTCACTAGCGTCCATGTTTTTTAAACTGTTTTGAACGCTTTTTTAACTGTCCGCTACTGGAAACGTTGACGGAATCTATCATGCTTTTATTCTCAGCTTTGCTGACAAGGGAGAGAGAGAAGCAATTCTTAGCTAACTGCTCGAGTTTTCCGCTCCGTTAGTCACGCACTGAACTCCACTTAATTCACCCTAGATTTGCATACAAACTCGAACGGAGAAACCCATGGGACAGCTCTACCATTGAATGACAACAATAGAAGATCAGATCAATAGAAGATCTCCCCTCCGCCACAATTCTATTGTTTTATTTAAGATGATTAAACCACCGCCACCACAATTCTTTAAAAGACCGTAAACATGCGTCTCTAGTTCAGTCTGCAATTATGTCTGGGTAGTAAACAACAACCGTGGGTTTTCTTCAACTGTTAGCGCATTGTCTTATTCATCAATGCGAGTTTCTATTAAGGACTGCCACTCCGCAACAAGTTCACGCATTAGTTCAAGTTTTATATAATGTGCTCAAGCAACACATCCCCTTTCCCGAAGAAAATAGGCAGAAATTGCTTTCATACAAGGATCCTCTAATTAGTCTTGCAGAACCTAATGTTCCCTACAAGAAGAAAAAGTATGAATTCTTGTTCAGGAGGGTGGTGGATTTATTCGAGGACCTGTTAACCCCAGCTATAAGTAGCTTGGGATTTCTTATGTTATAAACGCAATAACCTGTTATGAGTTGGATCATTTCATATCTTGCTTTTGACGAGTGCGTTTCGAGCATGAAGCGAATGGTAAATTGGAATGATGAAGAAAATGGAGAAAGCAAAATGGAGCCTTTTGAGGAAGCAAGCGAGACAGATGTTTCTGACGATGAGCAGAGCAACAATCAGGAACCACGAATTAAAGATGTTTTAGAGAATCTCTCAAAACCCGTTTCCAGAGAACGCGCTTCTGACCTGTTACACAGTATGGCTGCTTCCAAAGATATTCTGTTTTGGACCCCACGTGGGCAAATACTTCGAAAAATCGCATAATCCCTGTAACAAACATCACTGAGTTAGTGGAATACATACTGCTGCCTCATAACGATGAGGTAATCAAGCCCAGAGTGCATAATACCTTTCTGGATGGTCTGGCAGAGTTAGGAGTTGACAACCGTTTAATAAAAAACAAGAAGATTTTGAGCGATTTACTAGAAAAAGAAAAGGTTTATCCTGAGAGAACGAAAGGGAAGGTGATGATGACAGCGACCGTAGCAACAGTAGTGAAGACGAGGAAAGTCAATCTGAAAGCCATGATGAGGAAAGTGTTAGCGAGTCTGACCAGTCTGAAAGAATCATGCAACAAGAGACCTCGAAACCATGTCGTCATTGTCAAAATAAAAATATGTCCGTAACTGCAGTGGTTAAGTGTCCCGGATGCTTTTGGCACGATAACTATTCTATTTGTCCCATTTGTGGTTACGACATCCCGGTTGACAACGAACATATAAAAGACGTCTTTGCCCGTTGTAACGACTGTGGTGCAACGTGTCACGAAAACATGAAAACATCGAAAGTTAGCTTATATTTTCCCAGTGAAGATAAAGACTGAATTTATTCGTCATATTGTTGTTACTGGATCATGCCCGCATTGAAAGAACAAACTGTAGTACTTGACAAGTTAGAGCTCAGAGAGTTGTAAACACTGAGTTAAGGTTAATGGATTGCAATAAACGTCTTTGAAAAGCACTTGTTCATTTTCTCGGTCTTGAATATATGTATGGAAAACTCTATTTGAACAAACAGAGTTGTTTTGTGTTGTCTATTAGGTTCATAGACCAAATAGAAATCAATTTAATTCGCAATCGTAGATTTTTATAATGACTGAGATGTATATTTCGTAGTTGTTGGAGCTTTCGTTGTCAATAAATTGTATTTTTATTCATTTCAAATCTCTGTGTATTTGAATTCATTTCGCTATTAACAAGTAATAATCAAGAAACGTGTCGTTTGAAAATATTTATTGTCGCGTGTTGACAATTTAATTAGCGCTCTAATCTTCTATTGTTGTCATTTCAATGGTAGAGCTGTCCCATGGGTTTCTCCGTTCGAGTTTGTATGCAAATCTAGGGTTGAATTAAGTGGAGTTCAGTGCGTGACTAACGGAGCGGAAAACTCGAGCAGTTAGCTAAGAATTGCTTCTCTCTCTCCCTTGTCAGCAAAGCTGAGAATAAAAGCATGATAGATTCCGTCAACGTTTCCCAGTAGCGGACAGTTAAAAAAGCGTTCAAAACAGTTTAAAAAAACATGGACGCTGGTGAAAAAAGCCATCTTCATGATTAACGTTCAGTCGAATAAACTGAAAGTCTCGGAGATAAACTTTCGCGGCAAAGCGATTACAATAACGATAACGCTTTCGTTAAAATTTGCGCCTATAATTTTAACAGATAGCAGATTTTTTTGCAATCAAAGTTCACTATTAACGGGCAAGACCGGGCAAGTTTATTGTTTGTATTGTACTAGAGTGACGGTTATTAGTAAAACTAATCCAAATTAGTGTACAGGTACCTAGACAGTTTGAATATTAATAATTTACCTATTCCACCTAATCCATAGACACCTAATCAACCTAATCCGGAACGGGGATAATTCTGGCCTTCCATAACTACTCATGTACCATTTCTCTGCAACTGCTTTTTAAAACCGCATGGTATTGGCCACAATTTTCTGCCTTTGCAAGCTTATATTCATCTAAATTTAATCCTTCGAACTTGCTGACCTTGACTGTCCTTCCAGATGCCTCTTCTTTGTTGAAGGTCCTTAAACTTTTCTGCTCTTCTCTTCTCAAACTTAATATGAGCTCTCTGGTTTCATCAGTTTCTGTCCCCACCCTGTAATTACTAGTCTGGGGAAGGTTTATAATAAAAAAATGGTTACGTTTGTCATCTGGAGGACTGGCGTCAGTGCTTGAATCAGTTTGCTCTCTGCACTTGAAAGGACACATTCTTCATTTTCACCTGTAGCTTTTTCTTTCTTAAAACTGGCGTCTGCGCTTGAGGTCACCTGGACTTCGGCACTTGACTTTAAAGGAACTTCATTTTCGTCAGTAGCTGTTTCCGTTTCGGTATGTTTACTTTGTTGACTGATGGGTACTTAGCGTGCCACTGCTTTTGGGCAGGTGCTATACGCTGTCTTGACTGTTAAGTGGCAGTCTCTGTAAAAGCGGTCCACTGCATTTCGGGTCGGAAAAATTTTTTCCTCAAACTTTTCTCAGTGAACTATCTCAGGTCATAAGTAAATCCAAAGACTTTAGTTTTTGCAAATACCTCAAAATAATTTTTTTAGAGCTCAAAACCATCATAGCCGGAAAACGCATAAATTTGAGTCTTGCAAGGACTGAAAATTGCCTAAATTGAGAAGCTCGCTGCTCAAAGACCATCAAACGCAACGAAAAAAAATGTTATGCGACCTACATCAAGTGATCCTTCAAAGGTAAGAAATGCACGCTACTTTTGATATATTTTGTTTTGAGGGATCCTCAAAATTTATCTGTTACAACCCGTTATATCACTTTCTTAAAACCTGCGAAAATAGCTTGTCTTCGCTGCCGTTTATTACCCAAGTCCTGACCCGGCCGCTCAAAACTGCAACTGAATTCTGCTAAGTAAGGGTTAGGAAGCACAGAAATGCAAAAATACCTTGCGCTTTTTATCTTCCTTTCTCACGCGACTTCGAACTTTCTGGGCTTTTGTGCGATTCTAACGCTTAATTATGCAAATTAGGTTGTCACGCTAGCTCAGATCGTTCTCATTCAAAACGCTCTGGCATTGTTTTAATCCATGCCACGTTAAGGTGCAGGGATTCCACAAAAAATAAAACTTAGAAACGGTTTAAATAGCTAGCATTGCTGAATTATCAGCAGTAGATCTCCAGACGCCTTGTGGAAAAGTCAGGAAAACGTAGCCAGAATATTTGCAAATTTAGTCACGGTCTGTTACTAACTTAGTCCTGTTTATATAGACAGGTCAGTTTACAAAACGTTTTTAGCTTTTTGATTCTTTCTTTGCATTTTCTGTCGATTATTGCAAAATGAAACTCACTATTCAGCCGATGTTAAGAGTTGAAAACTTGACAGAATGCTGTAATTGAAATCGACAACATCGTGACCTTCGCACTGGAAACAAAGATTTTACCTTCAGTATTGGCTATACGCCCCGCAAAGTCAGCCAATGTGAACAGTGTGTATTCGTATTAGCAATACTTATTATCTTTCACTGAAACCTTCGTTGCTCTTCATTGTGATGCATTTGGAAAACACTTCGAAATGAGCATCGGCATGATTTACATTGTTTGGCTTAAATAAAAGTGAAGCCTTGGAGCCAGACGGGCTCGTAGCTGCCGGGAACTTATCCCGGTTTTTGTAGCATGAAGCGGCTAGGAGTATTTCTACTCCCCCTGGACGAGATGCTAAAATGTAGTTCATCGCAGGTTACCTCCCACTCCCCCCCCCCCCCCCGCAATATTTTTTTGGTTTCCCCAACAATTCACCAGTACCCAGTTATAGACCTGGGTGGAGGAGAGAGGCACTGTGAGAGTAAAGTGCCTTGCTCAAGAACACAACACAGGGTTCCCGACCAAGGGCACGTTTCTCGAAAGCCCCGAAAGCTTTTCGGGCCGGTAAAGCCATTTTTAGTAAATCTGTATCTAAAAACAGAGCGGTGTATACTCCTGAAAAATGTTGTATGAAAGGAACTTCTGGTTATACTAAGAGTATGTAAATAAAACAGCTCTGTAAGGTTTGATATTATGCCACTGCTTTGCGGGTGCACAAACTTTGCGGGACCTTCGAGAAGCAAACCCCAGGGCTCGAACCCGGATCGCTTCGATCCGGGGATGAGCGCACTAACATGAGGCGATCGTGCCTCCACTATATAAGTACTTCTTTATTTAATAACGTACGTTTTCGTAACCAAGTCACTCAGATAAATCCCAGATGTTTTACCGTATAATCCAGAATAGCGGGAGTCAGGAAACTAGGTCAACACAAGGATGAATCGAAGATGAGTTCTGTTCTGGTCAGGGTGTCCTGACCTAACAGCCATATATATGTGAACGCAGATCCTTTTCAGGGGCAGCTAATTTAACCTTTTTCTCTATGGAGCAGTGTCCCTATTACCTCTAAGCCTGCTTTTATATGTTACAGCCGGATAAAACACCAAATGACGCTAATGGCTCTTAGTTGTCGCATAGTTAGTGAACTATGGTTGTCGTAAAAATCCATTTCAATCGCTTTCTTAAGAAATGACGTTAAATATCGTTTTGATAATAACGTAACTTAGTATATACACACTCAGTGATCTTGGTGTTTTAAGCAATCTGATTGGTTCGCTATCTCTGGCTAATGAACATTATTCACCCCCTACCGAGTGAATAATGCGAAAGCCAAGCAAAAACAAAATGGCGGGTGTAAACTCGTGTTTCGCCAGTGTTTTGAGAGGTCAATTAAATCGATTTTAAATAGTTTCCTTCTGAAAATGTTGTTGAGATCACTTCCTGTGTATATACTAAAACAATTATTCTTCTCAATCTCGGTGAATAGTGGCAAAATATTTACCTCGCCGCTTCGCGGCTCGGTAAATATTCTGCCACTATTCACCTCGATTTCAAAGAATAATTGTTAAATATCACATATTTTGTATAAAGTCACGAGTTTGGAGCATCCAACTTTCTGTCATGTGACAATCATTTACATAGGCAAGGTAACCATAACGGATATCACATTGTCCACCTAACTTTTTAATCAAGATGAGGCTTATTTCTGAATACACTGCACTTTATACCAGCATGAGTTTGCTAAGGTGAAATACAGCATGTATTCTTAAAGCCCGAGTTAACCTACTAAATCCGAAATCTCCAGGGTCATTTCTTTGGGAACTTTTATAAGGTGCCGGTAACCCTTTTATTTTTTAGAATCAAATTATCCAGCAATGGTACAAAAAGGGCTGTTAGCCAACACGACATGATCAAGCTTAGTCAGACAGGAGACGAGAATAACCTTCCGCTTCTACGCACCACAAGAAAACTCTCCCACATAAGACTAAAGTAAACCATTTTGACAAAAAAAAAAAAAAACTATGAAATGTTTCGACGCCCATGTTATGTAACAAAATGTGTGTAAGAAAGTTACAGTACATGTACGCATCTGAACCGACTTGAATGAGAACACCCTACATTTGAGTATACGGCTTTAGCCATTTCAAGATTCCCTGAGTATCGGCTCTTTGCCCCTTTCTGGCTCCTACCATGACGCCCTTGAAGTACTGGATACTGGCAGGCTGTTCTGGGACATCCGAACTCCTCATATGTGTGCCTGTCCTTGGTTCATGCGGACATTGCCTGAGATTTGCCAGCCCTCGCCAAGATAAGCTGCCCCTTTCTGTTATGGTCTCTCGTGACAAATGGATACAAGCAAGATGACTTTCTAAGAAGTCAGGGCACTGAAGTAAGCTAAAAGATACGCGATGTTCCTCTTAAATCCCCACAAAGGTCTGAACACGGGGCGATAGAAAGCACGAGATTTTGTTTTGAGAAGTTTAATCTGATTTAATTTGTCAGATTTGTTGCAAATATTTATTGCAAGGCTTAAACAAACACTTCACAACCAGCAGGGAAATTTCTTACCAAAATGCCCCAGCATTAAATTACAAAATAGATACTAAGCGAAGCCACCAAAAGTACTTAAACAATTGCCTATTGCTGTTGGGCGGTCGCTTCAACGGGTAACAAAGAAAGCGGAAATTAATTTTTGATATTAATTCCTGCCACGCAAACTATTACAAGTTACTAAAAACTTCGCTCATATATGGTACGCATATATTAATTCATGCCAACGTACAAAGTGAAACCATGTTACCTTTTATAATTTAGCTTCCAGGTGCCAAATAGAAGTTAATAAACGAAATGGAAGCCAACTGAATTGACTGCATTTGTCACTATTGTCGATTTCAGTGTTCATTATAGAAGCCTTTCCCACGTATTGACAGCTATATTTTACATGTTCAAAGTATTATAACCTTAAATGCATGAAAATTCTGAATTGTACGTATTTTGTCTTTAAATTCGTCATTAGAAGGAAAGCAGTAGATTTAAAACCATGAAAAAGTTTCACGATTAGACCAATTTTAAACAAACAAACCAAATTTGAATAATACGTTGGAGCCGCCACATTTCCCTACGATTCCCCAGTACAGGGGAACAAATAAGACACCACTTTAAGCCACTTAAGCCGTTAATAATTTGTATTTGTGGGTGATC
>JAHPZR010007934.1:35000-50000 GCA_019787425.1 Platygyra sinensis | reverse complement strand
AATAATCCAATGGGCTTCAGTTTACGCGAGCTCTCGAGGCGTTCGGATCTCTGACCAGGCGACCGAAGATACGCTTAAAGCGGAATTTCGCTCATATTTTCGATATAAATGCTGGACATCGAACGTTCTTCTGCCTCACAATTCTCTGGATTACCTTTCCTTCACATCGCGATCGATGAAAACGACAAAATCATGGCTTTTTCTGATCGAGTCCCAGAGTAAAGATGAGCCCACGCGCGATCGACCGATCAATCGAGATCCTACAAACGCAGATAGATGTACACTATTTCCTCTACATATCCTGCCACTTTGTAACGTATGGCAACACTTGAATACCTGTGCTTCCCGAGTAATGCAGGTTTACGCTTCTCATCGAATTGCCTTGAATAAGTCGCGACTGAAAATTTGAGGTCATCTAAGCTTGAATGCAAATTGCTTATATTTACTTCAGGCTGTCTGTTGTTTACATTTAATTATACGTTTATGGCTCAAATGTTCTACTTTATTATTTTACAGTGAACTCAAGAAACACTGTTTATGTACTGTGCCAACATGTCATATGTATCATTGCCTGAGATATAGTTATTATTAACAGAAGTTAGTAACATTAAGGACTGTGCAAGGAGTTTACTAGTAAAGATCTGTTTGCAAGTAAAGATAATTTTTTTTTCAGTGATGTCATAGTTACTAGTGTGTAGGCTTTTGCAATACTGTACCTAAATCTGGTCATGGAAACCTTACCATGTACATGCATGTCATAATGATATGAGGTAGTGCACAATTTTAGGTATACCCTTTGCCTTGGATTTTTTACATTGTTGTAAACTGACATATTCCCCATAACTCAAAAAAATTGCAAAGTCAATCAAGCAAGTTACAAAAAGTCAAGGTGACCAAATCAATGGGCATTTAACTTGGGGGAGGGTTACCGGGGTATGACAAGAATTGTATGTTTTGTTAAATGCAGTTAAGCTTGGGCAGCCTCTGGCAGTCAAACAGCCCAGATTTCAAAATATTATGTCTTTAATGTTGAAACCAAGTTGAGACTAGGCTGCCATACTACACAAATGTTTTAAAGTGGTCACTTCTCTTCTAAATAAAAACCTTAATCTCTCCTTGGAGAGAACAGAACATGAAATAAAAAAAAATGGCTGATAAATTCTCTGCAATCAGTGACCAGCATTCTCATATTAAAGGCCAAATATATATATAGAGAGAGAAAAAAGACAACATGAGGTTCATCACTTTACCTGTATTTCAGGATTCTAAATTGATTTTTGTGTCTAGTTTTACCTAAGAAATTATAACCTTTTGAAAGGAACCTATTGTAATGCAATGTTTGACCATTACTGACTGTTGACTGGATTCCCATTGTCTTTGCTTCATGCTATAAAGTCAATGAAGAATAGTCACCATAATGATTAATAGTTTTGAGATTTTAGCAGTGTTTGAAAATAAAAACTTGAGATGACTATTGTTAAGTGCTCATGTGGGGTCTTGATTGCCTTGACAATTTGGGCTAGACTTTTAGGAAAACATCCATCACCATTCAGTAATTCTGGGCAACCAGACAAGTATTGATTTCAAACCTGGCCTTGTACCAATATGAGGTACAGTACATGTAGGTACTTAACACATGCACATGCGCAAAACAGATGGCAACAAACAAATATCTCCACATTACAGAAATAAAACAATCCAGAGCAATCTTTAATTGAAGTATGTTATCAACATTTATCTTACAGCCTGAAACTGGCGGTCAAGAAATGCATCATAGAATATTACATTAAAAACCCTGATATGCTAATAATTTGGAGCAAATTTTTCCAAAACATGAAAGTAAATAATTGATATTGGAAGCTGTTTCCCTCTCAAGGCGAGCTCATCAAGCATACTCAGAGCTACATTGTAGAGACAGCATATGAATAAGGGCTGTCTTCATTCTACAGCTCCTGGTTACAACACTGGTTATGAATTAACATCCATGGTAATCATTTCTTAATCAATTGTGTACACTCTGATACCTGTTGAGAAGAATTGCAAAGAAACATTGACCTATGTGTACAAGAACTTTTAAATATCACAGAAACAATAAATGAATTGCTTGAACAACTGGATAATTTGTTGTTAATTTTCCCTCATCATAAAGAGGCAACGTTTCCATGAATTAACGTTAACCTGTAAAAATACAGCAATCTACCTGGCAACAGACATAAAAATAATAACATCAATGCAACCTAACAACTGCAAGGAAAATAAAGCGAGTTTAAGGATACAAACACCACGAAAACAACTAGGTTTCCCTTAGTGTTTGGCGGTTGTGCTGCCCTATTTACTGCCAAAAAATCTCAAACTCTGGACGAATACATGTACACAGATGTATAGCAGGAAAACGGTGAGAGGTGCGACATCTTAAAAACAAACTATAACTATTCTTGATTGAAAACTCCATTGGTTCGGAACAAGAAATAATTCATTATGTGATTTTACCTGGTAAAATGAAGAAAAGTAGTTAAATTTGCTTTTCTTAAGCCAGGAGATTACGCGGACTGCACGCACAATTTTCGCGGGTTCTTCGTGACATTTCATAGCGTGAGAGGCAAATAGTGGCAAAAATTCACCAACTTCAACATCGTATAATTCACTAACCAGAGGGGCGCTTAGGGGCGCCTGATCATTTTCTATTAGGAAATTAACTTACTTTGGAATGGATATTAATTTTGAAGTCTGACAAGTTTGGGTTTGGAGAGAAATCGACAAAATGTAACATCAACTCAAATTTCACGAAGCGTAACAAAGGCCGACAGTGAAGCACCGAAGTCAAGTCGTAACTTGTCTTAGAAATCAAGTATAGAGTCAAGAAGTTTCCAGCAACTAGCCCAGTGCCAACTCGAACTTGTCCTGTGGGTTTGAAGTCGCAAAGCTAAAAACAAGTAGGTAAAAATGATCAATATTGATACTCACCTCTTCCTAGAAGCCCGCCATGTTGATTTCATGCCCACGATAAAAGAGCGTTCGTGATTCGCTAATACGACCAACCATGATGCCTTTCAGACCGTGTCCAACCTCCTCTGGGCCGCCTGTGTCTGAGCCAGAGGTTTTTCTCGCGGCTTCGCCGCTCGTGCAGTGCCAACGACCTTCCATCCGCCGCGCGAGAAAAAACCTCTGGTACCCAGGGTAATAGGTTACTAACGTCATGTGTGAAATTTTACACCGCGAAAATAAAATAGGTAATGAGTTCTAATAACCCTACCAAGAAAATCGAAATCTTCGAGTAACTTTGCTGCATGATTATTTCTGCAGTATTCACATACTTTCGGCGCAATTTGTTCTAAAATTAAACAAAATGTCCCATATCATAGGGACAGCCCCAATATCCTACCATTTTTCACTATTTACCATCAGTTTCTTCAGTTCTTTGTATGTCGGTATTTTGTCTGGTGGCCGCTCTTGAAATTTATCGCTCTGAGTCGTATTAAGGTCCCGGATGTGTAATTTCTAGTACATCGCTTAATTCTGGGCGATGTACTAGAAATGGCGCGCGCTTACGGTCTCCGTCCCCGATTATGACTCCTGTTTGAAGAGGAATTGGGTGGTTAGCAGTTCTGGAGGAGTTCTCCCGGGAGGGGTACTCCCATATGAATAGATTGGCGATGCTGGTCGGAAATCTTGAATCAAACCCCTAAAGGAGAGGAGGCTCGAGGTCTGCTTGATCACTAAACGATACCACTCAAAACGGAATAGGCTCAACTGACGAGCCACTGCATGGTCAGGAAAAGAGCCCCGCGTAGTAGACCGTACTCAAGAGACCGGCGGGGTTCGAGTGCACCTTAAAAGATACTTTGACAACTAAAAAATGATGGCGCTTCGTTATGAAAATGAGACCAGAAGCCTCCATTTATACCTCTTAGCGAATAGACGAGCATCCCCGAGCTTTTTACATCGAGCCCCCACCCCACCCCTCCCGAGAAGTTCCAGATCACTTCATAAGAAACCTCTGATATCAAATTGCGTTCTTCTTCCAGCCAGCGGTCTGCGTTGTTACAGGTGCCAGAGCCGTAAATCTTGGGAACACTGCAACGGAAACACGACAGAAACAAAATGCAACTTTACCGATGCCGCGACATGCGTAAAGTACAGCTACGAAAAGAAGGGTGCGAACTCTGACAACACAGAAACAATGTTTGCGCGCGATTGTCTTCCTCAATCCCAATGTTCCGAAAGTCGACTCCCGGCGTGTGCAGACCTACAGAAATCTGGTGAAAAAATGAAAGTAACATGTAATGTTTCGTGCTGCGGTAAAGATCTATGTAACTCAGAAGTCATGTTAAACTCTGCAGTTCTGTGTTTGCTGATGATGTTTCTTATTCATGTAATTTTTGTAAAAGTTTCACTCCGAAGCGCGAAGTGAAAACACTTTTCTTTAGACGCTTATATTCCTCCGCATGATATTTTATTAAATTAGTTGTACAGTAATGCACGTACAGCTGATTGTACCTTTCTAATTCTTGTACGCTTCGGCGGTCGAGTCATGCGTGGTGCGTGTTTGTCTAGCTAGTTTCTAGGCGTCAATATTTCGCCTCAATCGATCGTTTTCGAGTCACGTGGTCCGAGGCGAAAAGTGTAGTTAGTCCCGGCTGTTTGTCTCGGTACGTCAACGAAATCTGTTGAGCGTTAAGTCTTGAGAGAACGCCATACGAGTACAGAAACTAGGTAAGGTTCATATTTTAGCTGCACTTCGTCTCGCCAGTACCCATGACGAGACCAAACGAGCCTGATTTGTCGCCGGAACGTAATTAATTAATTAACGGGTAGGATTAGGTATTTACCGCACCTAAGTTCGACCAAGTGACTATGTGCAGGATATCAGGACAGGCCGACTTCTGATTGGCTAATTGTAAACTTGGGTACGGTAAAACGTAGAAGATGAAGCCAGTCTGTGGGAAGACTGCTCGAAATATGTAACTATAAAAAAAAGTTTGCTGTATATGAGTTTAACTTGACTCGATTACAGAGTCATAATTTTGCAAGGTAGATACAACCAGAAGAAGTATTACTGAGTAATAGCTCATACATAGCTCTAATCGGCGTGTGGTTTGTAAATATTTCATGAAACGTTGTCTGCAGTTTATAGAGGCCGCATAAAAATTGCTGAGCAAGGGTATTTTATAAATGTTTACACAATACTAGATTCTCGCAATAAATGGTGTTATGGATATAATGTTTTTCATTGTTTAACTTCAAGGCCTGTCTTAGTGCGTGAATTTACACTACAGGCGTCCCAAGCTCACGTTTAGAGAAAGCGAAGATATTATCTATTTATTCATACAAGCGTCACGGCTGTGCGAGTTGGAACGTGACCTTTCATCTTACGCGGTGTTGGGTTACACGAGAACCGTTGAGAATTTGAGCGCTTTATAAGACGTTGTATGGGGAATAAAATATCGTTGATTTACAACGCTGAATACTTTGATACTTACCTTTTGTGTGTCCGTTGTGCCTTGTCGTTATTTTCGCTGTTTTGGGCGTTTTATGCCACTACTGTTCTTCCCTTCATAAGACGGAGTCAAGGACTCCGTCTTTAATATGAAGGGAAGAACAGTAGTGGCATAAAACGCCCAAAACAGCGAAAATAACGAAAAAGCACAACGGACACACAAAAGGTAAGTTTGTTTTAATCATCTTACTTAAAAAACGTGGATATTTCAAAGTATTTAGCGTTGTAAATCAACGATATTTTATTCCCCATACAACGTCTTATAAAGCGCTCAAATAGGCCATTTCCGAATTACCTCAGGCCTCTTCTTCGAAGCGAGTCTTGGTGCTCATCTTTTCATATGCAAATCAATATTCATTCACATGAAGATGAGTTTAATTTGCGTGTGAATGAAAAATGATTTGCATATGAAAAGATGAGCACCAAGACTCGCTTCGAAGAAGAGGCCTGAGGTAATTCGGAAATGGCCTACTCTCAACGGTTCTCGTGTAACATAACACCGCGTAAGATGAAAGGTCACGTTCCAACTCGCGCAACCGTGACGCCTTTATGAAAAAATAGATAATTATTTTTTCGCTTTCTCTAAACGTGAGCTTGGGACACCTGTATCTACACATGCTTTAATTTGTGTTTGCGACTGACTTGTTAACCCTGAAAAGATCTTGACTGTCTGCCAATCAGTTATTGAATATTTAAGAGCACCTTGAGGTAAAGAGCCCGGGGGGCGGGGGGGTACTCGATATATTCCTGGGTGGGGAGGTGCGGCCCGGCCCCTCATACCCTGATCCTGTTTAAGTCAAATATCGCTGATTTTCATACCCTGTTTAAGACAGAATTCCGATTTTTGATACCCTGTTTAAGACATAGATTAAAAGTTGCGGTTACATATTGTGTGGCTTTCTTGTTGTGTAATCAATGGAAATTTAATTTGCCTGGTGTCAATGCCAAAGTAAACGGACGTCAATAATAATTTACAAGAGCTTGTATGAATTTTTCCGTTTATCATCCAAGAAAAGATATCCCATTTAAGACAAAAATTGATAAATCGATACCCTAATTAAGACAAAAAATGACAAATTCGATACCCTGTTTAAGACAAAAATCCCGAAAAACATACCCTGGCTGGCCGCACGTCCCCATTAAGCTCTTATAAGGGAGTACCCCCCGCCGGGGTAAAGAGACAGGGTGTTATGATTATGTGCATAAATTATCCAAAGAGAAACACAGCAGTCACTCGACACTTGCTAGGATCAGCTAATGATAAAATTCAAGCCTTAAAGTGTAAGCTGTTCAGACCCAGACGGCCGACTCGACGAAAGGATTCAATTTAAAATGAAGCTTCTAATTGCCGCACTTATTGCAGTTTCTTGTTTTACAGCAGGTAAGTTCAGTCTTCATTGCTTGCAATATTAAACGGGCAAATGAATGAAACTCCTTTCAAATGGTATTTCAGAAAAGAAAACGATTCCATTTCTGGCTTAGGAGAGAGTGTCGTGGAAAGATCTCCCTGTTGCCTGATAGTCCGGTTTGATACATTTCACACGCACATTTCCACGTGTTATTTCAGAAGCAATCGATCGATTTGGTAGCTTCAGTGAATCAAATATAACTCTTCACGGCGGCTTCACCTGCAGAACAGGAGGCGTGACAGAACTACCACGGGATAAAAGTCTTTCAAAAAAGCTATGCATCCATTTACTAAAACGTCATAGTTCGGATTCAATTTTTTTCGGCTCACTAGCTGATCAGGAATTTCTCACTGATACATCTCAACCTGGGCGACGTTTTGTTTCATTGAATAACCAGTGCCATTAAAAGACTTCGCCTATTCTATATTGCAACTGTTAAGCTTCCGTTGAATCTCACAGATAAAGGCCAGCTGATAAAGCTTGGCCAATATTGCTCTTTTAAGGTATCAGTATACACCAAAGTTGACCATTTTTAAGAAAAATTGTCTTGCGATCTTTCGTTTAAAAAACATTTCTATGAAAAAAGATTTTTAATTTTTGGCGAGGGAAAAAATTAGCAAAAATTTCGTAAGTTCCAAATTTTGGCAATGTTTGCATTAGTCCAACATATGTTGGAACCAAAATGTTTGAAATATACGACGCGGGAGTTTCACTTTTCGCAGATTTTTCTTCACACTGCATGTTCTTGACTCTCCTCGCTACAGCAACCAGTGATTACCCGCCCATAATCGGACGAGCAGTTTTGCTCGGCTTGCGTTTGTGTTGTTGCTTGTGCCACTTGCGATCGAAAAAGATTGTTTCGTTGAAGCCATCTCTTCAAACTACTGCCAGTAACCGGATCCAGGGTACGAGTTATACTTAAGCATTTGAATAAAAAGGCCGCTCATATTCTTCGTTTGCATTGGGTAAAAAATGATTTTGTCCCGCCATCGCACGCGCCAAACTGGATAACCCCTCAAGTTATTTTGTCGCCGTAATATTTTCAAGACATGTTTTAAAAAATATGACAACTAAATGGCTAAAAAAACAAACAAAATTGTTTTCTTTGCCAAAAATTGGAAGCTTCCTAGGCAGCACTTTGGTTTCCCTGAAGAATGGCGAAATTTTAGCAATCCGCAAAATTTGGCAAGTTTTTAGGAAATTTTGAAGATTTGGTGTTGTTTTAATATTAGAGTTTGAAGTTAAAAATTGCGGGTAGATACACTCGATGTGGATACAAATTAAAACGCGTGTTTTAACATGTTTATTTAAAGAAAAAAGAAACGAAAAATAATTCAAGCAAAATGCTTGTTTTCGTCCTATAACGCCATGCAATTGCTGTTTTCATTTGTTATCTTCAGGGCCGTACCTAGGATTTTTTGTCTGCGGGGGGCAAACTCCACAAACCTTCACAGGGATCTCCCGTATACAGACAGGGTTTCTAGTCGGACGTTTTGTTTTCACCCTATTAGTTTTCCTGGCGGGGGCAACTGCCCCCTCTGCCCCCCCCCGCTATGTACGGCCCTGATTCTTGACAGACGTGTGAAACTTGTGATTTTCTTCACACCTATTAGCTTGACGGTAGCTACAGCTTGAATGACCTTAATAACTTTCCCTTAACACCCCCTCCATCCCCCCCTCCTAAGCTGACAAGTTTGTATTAAACGTCCCTCTCTAACAAACGCACCCTGTCTAATAAACGGCCTCCTTCCCTGACCCGGCGATGAAAATACCATGGTACTCGACGAGGACTCGGATGTTGACATTGAGCTATAAGAACTACCAGTACCCTTTTCCGCCACTTTGTATGTAACATATACCGTTATGGATTTGTAGACGGTCTAGACTTATCAGCGGACGGACTTGATAGTCTGCTAAAGTTCTGTCATTTAGATTATTATAATCACGTATCTAGGTTATCATGTTACAGTTATTAGAATAAACTCTCTTTTAAACGCCTCTCAGTTATCTTTTAAACGCCCCCACCCCCTTTGGACCCTTGAAATTTGATAAACGCCCCCTGCGTTTATTAGATCATTTACGGTAAGCATTAAATACTTAAGTCAATGGCGCTTTCGCCGTTCGAAGCGGTAACAGTAACGTTAACATCTCAACTCAATCGGTATTTCGTGGGTTTCCGTTACGCTGGGCGCGATCCATTCACCCAAAATTTCCGGGGCTGAGATTCGAACTTTTTTTGGTGTCGAATGGATCGCAACGGGTACGAAAGGTCCCGTTCCCAGCATTCCGCTTGCAAAACGAGTTTCGCGCTCACGGATGTTGTCGATGTTGGATCACTGTTGCTCGTTTTGACGGTGGTATCAATGATATTATGAGAGCTGTTTCATGCGAAGTAATTTAACCAGTATAAAGGGTTAATTTGAGCAAACCCTTCCCAGATATTTTCCGTATGAGATCAAACACTTCTTTCCAATGACGTAAATAGCAAAACATGCACTTGGCTTGAGAAGCAGCTACAGGCCTGTTGTAACTGCACATGGATGTACAAGTAGCACCGATAGATCCGCTGTTAATAATCCATAAATAAAAGGCTGCATGTTGTATATGTTGTACACGGAAAATACCGAACAGTGAGGTACTGGAATCACGGAGAACGGCTCGGAATGTCAAATGGAACGGTCCATTTCGATCGGACCGGTCCAACCAAGAAAGAATCCACCACGTGCACTTGTTTTTATTACGGATGTTGTCCCATGTATTAGCTGTTGATAAACAGATTGAGTTTGGTTGGAAATATATTGAAAAATTTTAGAATTGGTGGAGCACAAGTTATTTGTTCTCGGTAGTCCCGAGTTCAACTCCTCGACCGTGTTGGGCAAATAGCCAACTGGTCATCCTCCCACCAGTTGGATTCTTAATAGTTTATGATCTGTTTGAAATATTCAGTTACTTATTTACAGTGTCCCCAATTAGCACTACAGTGCTAAATACATACGACACATTATTATTATTATTGTTATTATTATTATTATTATTATTATTATGATTGATGACATACTTCTCCCAACATTGTTTGGTCAAACGGAGCCTCTTCCTTGCGAACCGCGTCAGCTCGTCACTCTGTCTCCGGCACAAGGGGGATTGGGCTTACCGACTTTACGGCTTGAAGCCCCATACCAATTCGCTGCCTCTGCGTCAATAACAGCATCGCACGTAGAATCTATTACAACGCAGAGCACTTTTATGGTGGCAAGCGAGAAATCGACGGAGGAGCTAAGAAGACACCTTCAAACTGTCAAAATGGCGTCCGCGAAGTCGAGAATGGAAAGTATTGATGCCACCCTTTCCCCAGATGTGTTGCAGTTAGTCAATCAATCAAGAGATAAGAGTGCGAGTTCGTGTCTCACTGCAGTCCCTCTTGTAGATCAGGGTCTAGTTCTGAATAAACAGGAATTCAGAGACTCTCTTCGTTTACGGTATAACTTGCCCTTGTCCGGTTTACCAACCCAGTGCGTTTGTGGGGAGAAATTTAGCGTAGGCCATGCCCTATTATGCAAAAAGGGGGGTTTTGTAGCACAGAGACACGATGGTGTTCGTGACCTACTGACCTCATTCGTCAGTTAGCTTTGCAAGGATGTCGAAGTTGAACCACACCTTCAACCCCTCGACAACGAACGATTCAACTTTAAAAGCGCTGTCACAAAATCGGAGGCAAGATTGGACATAAAGGCAGGGGTTTCTGTTCACCAGGAGTTACGGCATTTTTTGATGTTAGAGTTACGCATGTTAATTCCAAGTGCAACCAGATCAAGCCAACTTCCACCATCTTCAAAGAGCAAGAAGATGAGAAGAAGCGGAAGTATCAGCAGCGCGAGTTAGATGTTGAGATGGGGTCTTTTACACCTCTGGTATTTGGAACAAATGGAGGCATGGAAAAACTCTCTCTAAAGGACGGTGAACCTTACCATTTTGTTATTGCATGGCTAAGAACACTTTTGTCCTTTGAAATGTTAAGATCAGTCCACACAAGTGTCAGGGGTTCAAGGACACCCTTTCGTAAGATAGGTGATTTTATAGACGACGACTTAAATTTCAATGCAGCGGGTATCCATTAATTTTATGTTATCATCATCATCATCACTTTATTTTTTGGAGGCAGTCACTTCCTCATGAGAAGTTTAAATTTTGTAACTATTTATATACGAATTGTAATATATTTTTTTAATAGTTATACTGTTTCTTAGAAGAGTTGAATGAGAAAAAGACTGAAACGGTTGTACATAGAGCAAACTATTAAGCAACATGCCAATTTTCATTGTATGCTTGTTTTGTCAATGCTTGTTAATATTTTCTTACAGATGTATTTCCTAGTTTAACTTTTATTATTGTACATAGATTTTTTAAGAGCTTGAGAAGAGTTTAATAAATTTCTGGTTTTTATATAAATAAATTACTATTATTATTATTATTATTATTATTATTATTATTATTATTATTATTATTAAATTTATCGAGATTTTTATTATAATAGGAATTATTATTACATTATTATAGCATTATATATTATTATATTATTATATATTATAATAGGATGTAGGCATTTTATTCATGAAAATTGTATAATCATACCACTTGTTTTTTTGACTCCTTAATTTCGTTTTTTTTAAAGCGTATTTTTACTGATTATGAGAGATAAATAAAATTATTATTATTATTATTATTGATCAAAAATAAGACACAAACAGCAGTGATAAACATATTGAACTTGTTATTATTATTATTATTATTATTATTATTATTATTATTATTATTATTATTATTATTATTATTATTATTATTATTATTATTATTAAAGCGGGAGGGTTCTGGGCTAGAGGAGTTACGGCATTTTTTGATGTCAGAGTTACGCACGTCAACTCCAAGTGTTACCAGAGCAAGCCAACATCGGAAGTGTCCAAGAAGCAAGAAGAAGAGAAGAAGCACAAGTACCAGCAGCGAGTGTTAGATGTAGAAATGGGTTCGTTTACGCCTTTAGTGTTTGGAACCAATGGCGGAATGGGAAACGAGTGTCAGCGGTTCTTAAAGCATCTCGTAGACAAGATAGCTCAGAAAGATACCGAGCCTTATCATATTGTAATCACTTGGCTCAGGACACAGATTTCGTTTGAACTCCTAAGATCGGTACATGCATGCGTTAGAGGTTCGCGAACGCCGTTTCGTAGCAAGAGAGAGCAATCATTAGACTGTAAAATAAATGTAGCTAGTTCGGATATCTGAAATACGCGGTCAGATGCTTTTATACTTAGTGCTTCTAATGGACACTGGTTTAGCCGTCATTAGTATAATTCGATTGTATGTTTTTAATATCTCTGGATCATGGAATTCGTAATTTTATAGAATTTTGAACTTTTATTATCAATTATACCCTACTCTGTTCTTTTAGCCTTTTTAATCAAGTAAGTAATTATTGTGAAATTTCAATAAAGTTTTTATTTATTTATTTATTATTATTATTATTATTATTATTATTATTATTATTATTATATTATTATTATTGTTATTATTATTTTCGAGATATTCCTCCACTACGGTCATTACGGGCTCAATGCGTGAAAGCTCCTAAATAATGAATGGATGAATAAATGAATGAATGAATGAATGCATGAATGAACGAACGAACGAACGAACGAACGAACGAACGAACGAACGAACGAATGAATGAATGAATGAATGAATGAATGAATGAATGAATGAATGAATGAATGAATGAATGAATGAATGATAACTTTATTCAAACACGGTTAAAAACATCAGTCTACACAGAAAATTAATTAAAAATTCTCAAAAACTGTTTTACATATTTGCCGTTTGGGGGGTACTGATCAGAAAACCATCTATTAGAACTTCTCTTAAAGAAACCTAAGGAATTTGATGTACGTATTTCCTCAGGAAGATTGTTCCACAGAAGAGCGCCACTGTAACTGAAGCTACCCTTCATGTAATCAGTTCTTGGTTTTGGGAGTAATAACTTTTTCTTCGCCTTGCGAAAATCGTGATTCGGTGTTCTTGGGACAAACAAATTACAGAGATAAGCTGGGGCGAGATTATTAATGCACTAATGCCCCAATGCTCAAGGCCCTCAAGGCTGCCATTGTGGATTTTGTCGCCCTGCTTTTGAGATTTCTGGTGAGCAAATTTTTCTTTGATTAATTTTTTTTTAATTTGCTTTAAGCGAAACATACAGCTCACACATCAAACCGAAACAACCCAGAACTAAAGCCCGTTTCAGACTTAAACGGGGCCCAGAATTCGGTCAAGCCAATTTTACGATCGCTACATGACAATCTCTATAAACGTCCTTTACAAAATTATGAAATGAAATGCCAAATACTCCAAATGAATACTGTTTGTCTGGTAAATTCTAAATTATTTATATTTTTATCGTAACCTTTTTTCCGCTCTATTGAATTTTTGGGGCAACAGTTAATGTTACATCTGCTGGATTATTTCTGGCTACCCATAATAGTTATTTAATAAGAGAAAACCAATAAGTAATTATACTAAACAATGATACAGTCAAATGAATAATGGAAATGACGACTCAAGAACACACGGGGTGGATTGTCTTGGCAGACTGACTTCATCAGACAAGTCCTTCAAAAACCGAGCTTGCACACTTTCAATTTTATTAACAGATGACTGATGTATACGTAGCACACCATCACAGCTTCAACCAACTCACCTTAGATATTATGAGCTCGATAGTCGGACAGAAGTTAACCGCATAGAAATCGAGAGCGAATAATCTTATTGTTTAAGTATAAATCTACTGGTCGTTTAAAACTTTATCTAAATTCTCTTCAAAGACCCTTCGTAAGACCCCAAAAAGCGGCCGTCATTTTGTTGACAAGCGCACACCTGGTTAGCTCGATCAGTTGGTAGAGCGCCGGATCAACACTCAGGGTCTTATAAAAATAACTGAGGAGAACGTGCTGCCTTTGTAATTATATCTGCAAATGGTTAGACGTTCAGGTCTTCTCGGATAAGGACTATGAACCGTAGGCCCCGTCTCCTGCATCTTCAATGTTATGGTTAGCAGGGGGCGTAAAGGAACCCACACGCTTATCGAAAAGAGCAGGACATGAAGTTCCTGGCGTTGTGGTCTGGCCTTTGTTGTTATACTGAGAGGTGGGAAATGCTCGGAAATAATAGCTACGATAAAGCTACTCTAAAATTCGAGGGTAAATAAAGTATTCACTCACTATCACAGAGTAGATAGTGAGTAGCGTAGCCAATCAAAGAACGGCATTGATGATAGAACGCTAGTAGATTTATACTAAAACTCGATAGAAATGCGGTACATGTTTTCTATTTCCTTAAAACCTATTGGTATAAATAATACCACTTCAATCAGGCTGATGTGTCACAGGATTATAGTGCTCTTTAGATGAACTATCGCTCCTTCCTCATGTATCTTGTCGAATTCACGAAAAAAGAAATCCAAAAAACTCAACGATGTTGTTTGCACAACAACACTGGTCTCACACTGCGATGTTGATGTAAATCATAACTGCTTTTTTCTCAGAAATGGCGCACTTTTCCGTACTTCTGTCATTTAATCAGCAAATTTAGATACGCTGTAACGCAAGTCTTCCTTGCGTGATCCATATTAAAATAACTTTCCATGTGTGAAATTTAATATGGTTTCACTCGCTCTGTTTGTTTTAATTTTTTGTCGTGCAACGTCGATCCCGAACAGTTTTGTCCAGCGTACTATGGTAGAGAACATTCGTCGATAATGTTGTCGTGTATTACTTGTGACATGGCACATGTATAAAACAGTTACACAGACTTTCTTAAGGTTTACTGACAAATGTTGCACTAATCACTTGCATTTTCTTTGAACTGATTAAAATCAGTTCATGGCTGAGGGCATGAATGAGTTGTCTTATAGAGCCCTTTGATTAGAGATAGTTTCAATGCTCCACCTCAATTGCTACCGAAACGAACTTAATTAGTGAATCTCTGTGTCTTGAAATATAGGGCGATATATTCGGAAACCTCAATTTCTTACTAAAATGAATATACCATCGT
>JAHPZR010007934.1:0-22500 GCA_019787425.1 Platygyra sinensis | reverse complement strand
TTTCCACAGCCTTGCTGGATTTCTGATGGCCCTTGCCGTGCAGTTAGTTTTGTAATCGTAGATTTGAGGAAGAGAATTGTGTTCAGTATGCCTCTTTCATGAGTGGTTTGGATAATTTAGGTAGCTTGCATTACTGTCCTTAAAAAAGAAGATTGTAACCCGAGCCAAGTCACCAGACATACAAACATGACTTGGGACTTGAGATGCTTGAATAAAGTTAAACTCGCTTATCATGTAAGTCTTCTCTCATCCTTGTATCATACCACTATTATATACATTCCTTATTTCCGTTCAATAGTAAAAATGTTTCGTGCCTGCCACTAGAGTACCTTTTTTACCCAGATCGCCCCCTCGGGAAAGGAGCCGTAGCTCCTTTCCCGAACAGTGGTTGGTAATCGAGCCTAGTAGATCGCAGAAAGCCGTCAGGAAAGAGTGGAGTGCTCTTTGGCTTGGCCCAATACTCTGAACTGATCTAAATACACAAACCAGTTCAGAAAACGTCCAAAAAGGAATACTAAAAACTAGTCATCGATAATTTCTGATGTCGCGAGACGACAGTGGTGATCAATGGCGACTGATCTAATCGAGAGGTCGCGGGTTCGAATTCTGCCAGTAAAGACCGAGTCATTGACCACTCTCTTAGTCTGCTTGCAGCCGGTTTTTTCTCTAAGGTCACTTAGACGCCCGGGCTTAGACGAGTGATTAGTCATCGCGAACGCAAAAGAGCGATATGGCGCCCATGTCTCGTCCCATTCTCCTTTAGGCTAAATACTGTCTCCTGATAATCCCTGCTGAAATTTCGAGAGAAAAACAGACTGCCAGCAGTCTACCACTCTCTCTACCATGATTCGCGCACGCTGAAGGCCAACTGCATAGATCTAGGCCCCGGTTGTTCGAAGGCTGGATAACGCTATCCAACGGATAAATCGCTATCCCGCTATCCAGTGGATAAGTGTTAACAAAACAAACCAAGCTATTCGCTGGATAGCGAGTTATCCGATGGATAGCGTTATTCAGCCTTTGAACAACCGGGGCCTGGTGATTTCTAAAAGCATGATGGGCCCTAAGGAAAATAATGAGTTTTTTCCTTTCGACTCTAAAGGAGAGGAGAACATTGGAGGTTAATTGTTTCGTTATACCTCTAAGTTCAAAGGTAGAATGGACGGCGAAAACATTTTTTCCTTGACGTGGCCTGGCTTCTACAGTCGAACCTTCCGTAAGCGACCACCCAAAATGTCAAGCTTAGGTGATCAATCACGGGAGCTAAGACCATAGTATCAAAATTTTGCCTCATTAGCGGCATATGGTAACTACAGAGACTTACCAACGTTTCAAATGTTTTATTCATATAAGATTTATTCAATTTCGAGAAAAATACAGTACTTCCCATCGAGAAATTTCCGTCACTTGTGCTATTCAGGAATACGATAATATTACAACACCTTATTATCCTTTTTGCTCTGTTTTATCTGTCAAGGGGTCGCTTATGGGAGGCTAAAAGCAAAGGCCGAAAATTTCAAACTTTTAGTTCTAAAAGTGGTCTCGGTCACTTATGAGAGGTTCCAAATTAGTGATTCGACTGCGAAGCTTTTGGTACTTTGGAAAACTGGTCGCTGAGGAGGGGTGGTTGCTTGCGAGAGATCGAGAGGTGGTCGCAGCCAGAGGTTTGACTGTAGCGACATTTTCCCGGTTTCAGCACAGGGTGCACGGCCAGATCACGTGTGAATGATCCCTAGGGAGTTAGGGAGTTTCGTTCACCCTTGAGAACACGTTCTTCTCCAGTCGGAAACCCATCATGAGCAAGATTAGAGCCTTCATACGCCGATATACTGGAGCCTTCACCTGAAAGACTGGAGCCTTCATCTGCAGGTATAGCTAGTGGAGCCTTTGAAAACCAATGCTGCAATAATTTATGTTATCTTGACCTGGAGTTTATTTGAATCTAACGAGCGTTCTCACTGGTTGTTTTATGACCACGTGGCAATAGGTAAATCTATAATGCTGTCCGCCGGGCATTATTTGTTCTTTGGATACTTATAAGATGGCCTCAATAGGCGGGCGTGGGTGATGGCTGGTAAACAGAATAAGTAGCTCGGGTTTTGTTCCCTGTTTAGCTTCAGTTTGTTTCGGACCAACCAGGAATCGACATGACTCACACATGCTAATGATGTTATGATAATAATGTTAGCTTCCGTAATTGCTTAATTTGAAACTACTAAATGACGGAGTACGTAGATCCACGATGGGTGCACAATCTGGACAATCCTGAACTGTACACTATTTGAATTTGGATCTTATATATTACTTATCTTTTCAACAAAGAAATTGGCCATCTCGTTTGCCAACATCGGTTTATTACCGTGAGAAGGAAGTGGAACATCAAAGCTTTGATTTAACAGCTGTTTTGAAACCCTAAAGAGCTCTGCTTGAACCGAACTGTTTTCTTGAATGAATTCTGATAAAAATCGAAGCGTGTCTTTTTATCGAATAAGTAGCGGAGTTTCTTGCAGATTTGTCTGCATTTAGGAAGCGCAGTGGAGTTTGAGGAACGCAATTTCCTTTCCGTTATTCTTCTCATCCTTTTTGCAGCTAAAATCTGATCGTTGTACCACGGGTTTATATTCTTAAAATATTATTAAAATTTCGCGAATATCAACCTTATAAAAACAAAAGAGTATCCAGAACTGTGAGGTTAATTTTTTGCAAAGTGTCGTGCACGTCAATGTTTGTGTGTTGTGGTTAAGGAGCTCCTTGGATACACCTTGGGTGGACACAGATTACAAATGTGTTTTATCTCTGGGGAACTGAAAAGATGGAAACAGCTGTTTCTCGTCAAGAAACTGAAAAAATAAATCAAACTGCGTTTGTCCCACTGTAATCTCGCCACAAAAGAAACAAATTCCTTCATCATTCCTCACACCTCAAGCATCATGCAAAATAGTACGAAAATTGGTCCAAAATAAACACACCGAACTGGTGGTAACTGAACATGAAAATTATTTTCTTCGAGCCAGTAAACATTCTCGAAAAAAAAATGTCCTTCCTACAAATGCTTTCCTTCCCTGTAACTTAGGACAGCTGCTACGGACGCTTACAGAAACTAAAGATGCTTTTTAATCCGTGTTGAGGGGTAACCCTTTTGCAGTCAAATGTTTATGAACGTTTACTTGAAAACAGTAGTCAAGCCGGGTCAGCCTCCCCTTGCCGGGCAACCCTTGCCGAGACTGCGGGTTGACCTGGCGAGAAGGGTTGAAATTTCCTCAGGTCTTAACTTTCATGTAAACAGTGCGGGGCCAAAAGCCAACCCAGGTTGGTACTTTCAGTCAAATAACCATGTGGTTTGGTTTCTTTCTTTTTGGTTTGTACATCAGGACCTCCCACCATTCCGTTATACTTTCTAAGCTTTTTGTTTGTCATCTTTCTAGCCCATGTTTTCAGTTTTGATCGGTAGAAAGGCTGGACCGGCCGGGTCAGTCTCCAACCACACCACGCGCAATTGCAGAATGACTGGGTTGTAAATAGCTGGCAAAATATTCGACCACCTTTCTTACATCTATTTAGTGAAAGCCCGGGAGTGAAAGAAACTTTCGCTCAGGACCTGAATTCGCCCTTAAAAATTAACGTAAGCACAGTGAATTAAACTCCCCACTGGCGATAACAGACAAGAAAACCAACAGCAGAAGGTATTCCATTTTGTTTTCTTGTTCTTGTTCTTCTTGTTGTTCTTCTTGTTCTTGCTCTTGTTCCTATTTTTCTTGTTCTTGTTCTTCTTTTTCTTCTTCTTACCTCTAAGATAGCGAAGAAAAGCCCGAATAATTTTTTCCACTCCCATGAATATACAACGCCTGCCATCGCAACCTTCAACCAATAAGATCCGAGAAAGTCAGCAGGCGTGTAGCCAATAGGTTCCTTTTTCTTTTTCAAAGAAAGCAATGAAGTTGAAGATTGGGCCGCAAATCAAAACATTGGGAATTGAAACCGCGTTCACAATAAGAAAGTCAACTAAAAAAACGATAAGAAGGTTTTCTGAATGCAAAGTAATTACATCGCTTGATATCACGCTGGCGTTGTGAATGATCGATTTTAATTTATAACGAGCAACAACTTCGTGGGACAGGTGATGGTCTGCAAAGGCTTTTAACGGTGTTATCAACTTAGGGAAAATGGAGACTGGGTTAGTACTGAAAAATTGTTTTTATGTTGATAGTTCACTCTAACTATACTCTTAAGTCGACGTCAGAAATGTGTACCGGCTGGGAGGCTAAAAAAAGAAATCAGAAACAAAAAATAAGGTGCGAGTGCACGTGATTATTATAGAAAATATTTCTTCGTCGCAATTGTCTCCTATTGCTACTTAACGAAATTTTTGCATGATTCACGCTCATTGGAAACGACTCAGGTGCCTGACAGGTGACTAAACGATGTTCAGTCCCAGACAAATACCGCCTTTGTTCAGATTGGCAGGACAACGGGCAGTTGAATTAATCTTCTTAAGCTCAGAGTTCTCTTTATCACCTTATGCAGTATTTTCCATGTTACTTTCCTATTCAAAACACACGTTTTTAAAGTTTTTATTTACTGCACAGCAACCGTAAGTAATAAAGTACTATTCCAGAGGAGCTCCTCTGGTACTATTCTTTGTAACCGTTCAATAAATTGGACTTAAACATGAAAGCCAAAGAATAGAGTCATTTTTGAATTAGTTTAAAGTGGAATGTGATGATATTTCTGTTTCAAGCTATTCGTAGACACGACCTCGTTTTTGAAGGTCAAATTGAGATGTCTCATTAAGATTTCAAAACAAAAACTGACAAGTCATGCAAATTGACCTAAGAGAATACTGTGCCAAGAATTGAAATATAAACCCTTGAGAGAACTTTTTAGAGACATGTTGCCTTCTTCTTTTTACCGGAGCATTTAATTTCCAGATTTCGCTTTGAAATTTGAGAGGCTGGCAGGTTTCGAACTCAAGTTTCTGAAACTCAGATTGCTCCACCTGCCGTTTCTTTGTCGGCCTCATGCACTGAACAGTCAGTGGCTGGTGTCCTGCCACTTACCGAAATGTTCCCATCATATCGTCACTGAACTGCAATGGAAAGGACGTGGGTGGCAAACAACATGTCTGAAAAAGGTTGGGGCAACAGAGACGTTTATTAATTAAAGTTTTATCGAAAATCTCTCTCTCTCCTTGTTAATTTTACCGTGTTCAGAGCTCTTAGGCAATTAGTGTGAAGTGCACGGGTACAGTTTACGTAACTTTTTGAGTACAGTCTTTTCAATCTTGGTAACTATATCAACAAATCAAAGGTTTAATTAGACGCCACAACGTAAACACCTACTTTATAAATTTACATTGTGCAAAAAGGCTTGTACCTTGATTTTGCTCAAGACACATTTTCGTCGATGTGGTGAAGTTGCTTCCATTGTTATTTGTATGGTAAAAGTATACAGGTTTGTCTGTTCTTTGAAAAAAAAAGAAATCGAAAATTAACCCCGAAAAACCCACTTTCAGTGTGGATTCTTCGGTTCCTTTGACGCACCAAGATCCGAGAGATCTTGGATTGATCTGTCTAGTAAAGAAACGCAGGTCCGTTTCCGGATTCCTTTGGGTTAAAGAAACCATCATCGGATTTAGAACCGCACCCTAAGCTTGATAAAAAAAGATTAACTCTTGGTGGATACAACCTGAGCGTAATCACGCAAGCTGAAAACAAAACTCATATGAAACCTCTCAAGGCGCGTTTAAGTCAATTTTCAATTTCAAACTTAGCTGAAGTCTTGTGAAAGGTACCCTGAGACTCATAAATTATTATTTTGTTCCAAAAATACTATCTTCTCACAAGTAAAGATCAAGGTGAGAGCCACGGTCAATTCCCTTACACCCAAGGTAATCGCTTTAAAGTTATATTTAGCCATGGCACCCTGTTCTCCTGAGGATGTTACTCGCGTGTTGCGTGGATGTTTTCGTGGAGGAGACGTGGAGGATGCACTAAAAATGGTGGACCGTGCTTCCTCAAAACGAAAATCTCCGACAGCAATCAAAGCGGAGAAAAAACAGCCCAGATTCATTTTGAGGAGGTAGCTCTGGTGAGCACGAGCGAAAACCCATTCATCTGAAGATTTGAACACGCTGTTCAGAGCAGTGCACAAATTCGCGAACGAAGCCCTATCGAGTAATAACCAATTAACAGCATCATCTTTCCTCTTCACAGAGCTAATCATGTGATAAAGGAGGGAATTCTGACCAATTCTTCTCCCTTCAGCTTGAATATTTCTAAACCTAAGTTAAGTACTTTGCAAAAATACTGAGCACATCGGAAAAACGAAAATATATGTGAATGAACTAATGAAACAAATAAAAACTTTTTTTCAAAACACGGTAAAAATTTCAGTATGATAATAAAAGGAAAAAAAGAAAATACATCACATGTAAAAGTTTCGATTTACTGGTTTACATATTAGCCGTCTGGGAGTCCGATGCAGAGAACCATTTATTAATGCTTCGCTTGAAGATTTTTAGTGATTTAGCCTGCGGAAACAGCCGTCCCGTCTACACCCCCGGCCCGAGTGGCGTTTCACGAGAAGGACTGGTTGTTTTCGCAGGCTAGTTAGAGATTTTGTAGGGCGAAGTTCCTCTGGAAGATCGTTCCCTAGAGAGGCTCCCTTGTAACTGAAGTTAATTTTATGCTAAATAAAATTGCGCTCAAATTTTAATTTACGAACAAAATCTATGGCTCGGCAAGCCTCTTTAAAATTCCTACCGTAGACAAAACCAAGAAAGAGTTTTGTGATTGAAGAATTGTGAATAATTCATCGAGAAATATTGTTTTCATTGATCGCTTGGAAAGAATGATCAAGAATGGCAAAGCATTCACATTTAGTCACTTTTTTATGTTTACTATTTTTGTGGCTTTTTCGACTTTGTGGTTTCACTGAGATCGATTCAATTGTCAATTTTAAAATTCTAGGAAATGTTTACGGTAAGGTGACATCACCGTAAATCATAAAGACAATAGAGAGTTTAAGCATGACGTTTACGGGAGACGGCGAACGGCAAAGGTCACTTCTGATTTCCTATTCTTTTCTTGTAATCCTTAAATAAATCATACCAAAATAGAAAAGTGTCTCTTACTACTGATTTACTGCAAATACAAATATTTTGATTCTACTGTACAGAAAGCTGAAGACACAGGGCAAAAGTTTCATTTTTGCCGTTTGTCGTTTGCCGTAAACGTCATGCTTAACCTCTCTAGTAACTACGGTACATCAAAACATGTTGGTCAACAGTTCCGAACAGTTTGAGGGTTTGCAGGCCTTTGCATGACCTCACATCACATGTACATAGAGTTCTGTCCAGTAAATACCAGTCAACTTACACTATTTTTAAATGTTAGCATAATATCGGTGCTCGACAAGCCAAGCCAACGAAGCTTTGAACTCATTTCCACTTGCCATGGGCTGTTCGTAGCCATAGTATTTTTTTACATTTTTTATTCAATATTATTTTTCTTTATACAAGGAATGAACGCGAGGGAACCAGTGAGTTCTCTTCAGATACTTCTTAGTACGTTAAACCATCGAATAACAATGGACGAAACGAAGGTGGCTATCAACAGTTAACCCAAAAGTGTCCGGAAAAATTTACTAATTTTCGTGCCACCTATTCGATTCGTGAATGAAAGCCAATATATAATGAATTGACGTCACGTAAGTTGTAAGAATAAGTCATTACCTGAAATCGTGTCTCAGTAAACTCACGGAAAACTCACTATTTTTCATGGAATTGTTTACCTGCAATAAAAACAAGCTAATACAGGCATTCGGCAAGCCTTAACAAAGAGTTCACTAACGAAGAATTGAAATCAGTGGAACAGAGTTTAAGTCATTGTCCGTTGCCATATTGGCTGTTTGCTAAAAAGAACACGAGAGAAGCAGTGAGCTCGGTTCTCTTCTGATTCTTTTCACGCCTTCATCAATCGAGGATTAATACTCGAAACAGAAGGCTGTGACTGTTTTCCCTTGCTACCCTCCCCTGCGTAAAGGGGCTTGCAGTATTTTGCATAGACATGCAAATTATTTGCCACCGCTCACCACAACGGCGACAGGAGCGGACGACATAGCCGTCGCAAAAATATGAAGCGCTTTTTGGTCATCTGGGCTCTAGTTATTATACCGGAATTCGGTGAGTACGTGTGACCTTATTTGCTTTCAAAGTTTATTCCAGAGTCAGCTTAGTACCGTGTACCGTAATATTGAAGTTGATCAAACACTGAAACAGGAATTACGAGCTCGTAGTATCGTTGATTTATTTTTATTGTTTTTATATGTCTCGCTTCTGTACTGTGCGTTAAGTTGTGTTTCAAACCATGTCAGTCTTGTAGTCTTGACTGTAAATCGCGGTTCTAAGTTCAAACATATTAACTTCATATATTTCTTTTATTCCTTCAGTCGGTGAAAATACGGAGTCACAACAAACCGCGCTGTTTATTCAAATTTCTGTTTTGTTCGTACACATATATTTAATACCGGTGTTTTGAAAAAACGCCGCCGATTGTCGCTATCACAATTCCTTTTGCATTTGATCTTGCTCGTCAGATTTTCTTAATCCGTAGACAAAGATCAATGAACACAATCACTGAAATGATTGTCCCCTTCCACTGTACCAAGAACAGGCCCTACTCAAGTCAAAAGCACCTTTTGCCTAATTCTTTGATAAGCCACTGCAGCCTTTAAATTTTCTCCAGGAAATGAGGACCTTTCATAACTTCGAAGCGCCCTCAGAATCCGTCAGAAATAGACAGCAGGTCGTCTACACCACTAGATTTTCATTTGCGCAAACACATTATGGTGCTGTAGTAGCGCCTCTCTGGTTTATAATTTGCGCGTTATGGTTAGAAAACTACCCACCAAAATCAGTGCCGCTGCGTATGCTTTGATCTAGTTAACCTTAGCGCCAGTGAAAACCAGCCTTGAGAGGCTAACAAAACCGAAACGCAATTGGCATTATCAATTTTAAATGCTGCATTTGCATTTGTGCATGATAGTGGCGACGAAAAGTGACTTAAGAGTATAATTTGCCGTGAGTAGCGTTAGTAGTTGAAATGTTTTGTTCCGTAGTGCAAGGGGTTTTGCAGCATCCGGCAAAGTCACGCGATCTCGGTGCGCATTATGCAATAATTTCAAAACATCCATGTCCCCTCGCCGCAAATGTTTTGGACTTTAAAAACAATAATCAAGCGGATGTTTTCACAAACTTGAAGAAAGCCTTTAGACTATGATTATAAATTTATGAATGTAAAAATGTGTGAATCGTTTGAAATATGAGTGGTTGCTAGGGCGATTCAGTACCATATTTTGTACTTTTAGGAAGGTCGAGCGAACTCATCTGACACGCAATGACACTTCATTGCATCCCTGCTCGCATGATACAGCTTCTTTTTGGATATGTTTCAAAACGTCGTTTAAAATGCCCTCGAACATCGCCGCAAGGAGTATAAAATTTTTATAGCTATGTTGGCCTGCTGACAAACTTAAAAGAATTCAACTTTCGAACAATTTAGCTGACTCACCATGTCATACGCTCTTTTAAGTACCCGTACGTAATTTTAAACAAATCGTGTCTAAAACCCGGCTGACAGCAGACAGAGGGCCAAGTTTTTACCGACAACCTGGAAGCTGGCACGTTTTGTTTTCAACAGTTTCAAAGCTTAGAATTCACTTAAAGTTGCAGTACCGTGCCTCAAATTGCTTAAATTCTTTTAACATTTCAAACAAAAGCGTTGGTTACGATAAACAAAATATTAGCACATGATAGATTGCCAAACATCTCAACCCAGCCACTCTCGTACAAGCACGGTTCAAGACTTTTTAGAAACTTTGTTTCTTTTTTCCACATTACACATCTTTTAAGTTATTAAATATAGCGAACAGTTCACATCAATGATCCGTGTTAATTTAATTGGCGCTTGGGCAGAGAAAAATTTAGGCCCCGTTTACGCGGGTCCGGACAAATCTTTGCACGGACAAAAACTTGCACAGTTCCACCTTGCGTTTACACGGGACCGGCGGAACTGGACGAATTTTTGAACGGCCAAGTGTGCAAGTTTGGGACCTGAAAAAAGCAGGTCAACTTTTTGACCGGCTCGGCTCCATACTTGTACGGACCCGTGTAAACACCCGAACCGTGCAACTTTTGCTCAGATAGCGTGGTTATGGCCTGGATTCAAATGCCGCGACTGGTCTAAACTTTGCACGGATCCGTGTAAACACCACCGCAACAGAATTTGCACGGATCCATGTAAACAGGCCGTCCAGGAACAAAATTCGTTCGTGCAAAAACTTGTCCGGACCCGTGTAAACGGGGCCTTAGTCTGACAATTTTTTATTTTGCTCTTTGACCCCATCACGTTGCCGTCACGCGTCATCTTGCTTGCAAAACCCCGGATGCAAAACGGTGACTTACTGAAGCAAAACATTATTTTATTTAGATGAACGTACAGTGAAACCAAGAGAAAATGATGAAACCTGCATTACACCTGCTTTCAGTGTTATGTGCTGGTGCATAGGCGACATCTTCGTTCATCGTTCATCTTTCGACATGCTATTTAAACGGTTGTTTAACTGTGAAAAAGGCAATTTTTCATATAATTAGCGGAAGAAGTTTGAGAACATTGCATGTTTCCAGATTTACAACAAAATTAAACGATTTGTGTGTAGTCGATCAGCTCTCAATGGTGACTTCCGGTACGTAGAATTAGGCCGCTAACGCGTGAGTATTCGAAAGATGAGACCAAAAGAATCGATTTAGCTCTCACAGAATGACTTCTTGATACTCCTAACCTTAGTTTGATGTCAAATAAATCCATATTTTATGACTAAAAGTCGAGTTCGACCGTAAAAGAGTCCGTTGTTGACATTTGATCGGGGCCAGGTTACATAGCATGTCGAAAGATGGCATGTCAAAAGATGAACGAAGATGTCGCCTATGCACTGAAAGCGGGTGTAAACGGACTTCATATTAGGCGGACACCCTGTATTAAGTGGACGCAAGCTGAAGTCCCAAGATTTTCTTCCCACATTTTCTGCAAAATAAACCTGCATTCCGCGGACATCTGTATTAAGCGTACACGGACACCAATATTAAGCCATTTTGTTGCACAAAACCTGCAATAGGGGGGTTGGGGGGACACCTCGAGGGCTTTATACTTCCAAAAGTTCACCTGACACTCCTTCAACACTGTCCAGCGATGCCGTTTTAAGGTTAAAGGGGCAGTGTCATGAGGATTTTGCTGTTTTAGGTCAATATATTCTGTGCTAAAACAGGATTACTTTAAGGCTCTAATCATAAACAAAAAGCTTCTGTAAAGCTGCGACGAAGATATCAAATGAATTTTACCAGAGAGGGCTAACCATAATAAATTTTCCTGAGGATTTTTAGAACACAAGGGATCAAAACTTGAAAAAATTGGCCAATTTTTTCAAATTTCAATCCAGTTCCATCCATGCCATCCGCGCAGCGACAGGCGACAAGAAACAGTTTCAGTACCTTCAAATAGCCTTCCATAACAAAACTAGATCATTACTTTTGGAATTCAATTGATGCGAAGGCACCTTCTAGCTTTTTACAAAGTTGCCAAATAGCGTGACAATGCCCCTTTAAGTAGATTATTCTAGATTGATTGACTGGACCGAGTAGTGCAATGAGAAGTCTTGACACCCTGTATTAAGCAGACACTAGTGAGGATCTCAAGGGTTTCCGCAATACAACTGAGTTTCACTCAGTGAACTGCAGAAATACCATACCAAATTACATTTCAATAATGAAAGGGACACCCAAGACACAAAAACTGTGTGAAGATGGCAGTGGCTGGCTCAAGGAGAATTGAAGAATAACTTTAGCATCTTACGTTATCATGCACTGATAATACCTGTAACATTAAGCGACTAGGAGTCATTCTACTCCCCTGAGTGGAATGCTGGTCCATAGCAGGGTTGTCCCCCGGCCCTGCATTAAATTCACCCGTACCCAATTATACACCATGCCATTTGAGAGAGGCACTGTGAGAGCCAAGTGTCTCGCTCAGGCTCGAACCCCCGATTCAGTGGTTTTTCCATAACATGCACAGACGTCATTACATGGAACTTGTCATACTCTCAACACCGGAATTTTATCTTTTTTTCCTCCTATCAGTGTGGTCTCTAGACTGTTACCGCTGCGTAGGTACTGTTTCGGGATGTCAATCCGGCGGTGAGAAATTAAAACTTCTGGAGTGTACTCCGACAAATGATCGATGCTATCACACGAAAGTCACGAAAATTGAAGCCGAAGACGAGTTGGATCAAGGCTGTACGAATGAAGAAGGCTGCGGTATAAAAACGAGAGCCTGCGCAAACAGCGGTGATTGTGAAGTTACTTGCTGCCAGAAAGATCTGTGCAACAGTGGAGTCAGTGCCAGCGGTATTGGAAACAGCGCAAGCGTGCGGATTTTTCTGATCATTGCTGTTAACTTTGGTATTCGTCTCTTGGTGGAAAATTTTTAACAAAAAAAGGTGGAAGCAGCAAATATCAGTTACCGTAACACTGGACATTCTACACAATGCTGACTGAGTGCAGAGACTAAATCTGGATAAGAAATGTTTAACTTCCTCGTTTACAGATGCTTTTTACACCTCTGTTCCTGAGTCATCAGGCCAAAAACGCCGAGTCAAATCTAAGTACTGTATGCATTGTGATAATGCAAAATCAAGAGTTAAACTAACTTGCTACGGCAGGATTTCGAGTCAGTTTCCGAGGAAGGTCTATTTTATTTTTGATTTTTCCTTTGCACGAGAGAGTTGAAATGTGTAGCATTGCTTCCATGGTATTCATCAATTTTAAAACTATTATAGTACCTGTAAGTATATATAGTATTGCCAAATAAAACTAACTGTTTGCAACAAGATCGGACTGACAGGTAACCGGTCCTGGTTTCGGAATCCTGACTCGAAATCCCGACTCCGACTCGAAATCCTGACCCCAGAGAAAATATTACAATATCTTAAGAATCGACCAGAACTAGCAAAAGACTTTATTATAACGTTTAACTTCGAAGCATAAAACCGACAACACAGCCGCTATTATTTAAATCGACTCACAGAAGAGACCGTCTGATTGTCGAAACTCTGATTACCAACAATTGACAATATATAGAATAGAAAGATTAATCAATTTGAAGTTGGCAAAGATAAATGAACTACAGCCGATTGTTTTTCGACTCGTTCGCGGGCATGGTCGCGCTTCGCGCTGGTGTATCGCGTTTCGCGCTCTGCCGCAAAACTTAACTGCCATAGTAAGTTTGTGAAACTCGAAACAGAACTTAATTTATCTTTATCAACTTAAAATAGAAAAAAAATCCGTTTCAAAAACAATTATTAATTTGGCTCGGCCATTCGTAGAATAGAAACACATGTATTAATACATTTTCGTTAAATTTTTTACCTGTAATAATTTGAATTTTAAAATTAGCCTTTTAAAAAAATCGTTCACGCCAAAACAGTGAGGACCTCATGCAAACGTAGGTTGTAAGTTAATGTAATCTAACGGCTGGAATAAAAACATAAGGAGAAACGTGTGTACACTTTATCTATCTTATCTGTGGCAATTGTATTTTAAAGAATTTTTTAACGATTTTCTAAACCAGTAGACAAGGGAGTTACAACTGACTTCTTTTGTTCGCAAAAGCGTTTCATCTATTTATCGTAAGCTGAGTTACCGTATTTCGAGTTATTTTTGCCACGTATAGAATTACCCTTGAATAGAAGGAAACATGAAAAACGCCAAGGAGATAATAATCCATATTAAAGAGACAGGGTTGGTTAAGAATGGAGAAGATTAACACGGATTAATAAAGTCTTTTGCTAGTTCTGGTCGATTCTTAAGATATTGTAATATTTTCTCTGGGGTCAGGATTTCGAGTCGGAGTCGGGATTTCGAGTCAGGATTCCGAAACCAGGACCGGTTACCTGTCAGTCCGATCTTGTTGCAAACAGTTAGTTTTATTTGGCAATACTATATATACTTACAGGTACTATAATAGTTTTAAAATTGATGAATACCATGGAAGCAATGCTACACATTTCAACTCTCTCGTGCAAAGGAAAAATCAAAAATAAAATAGACCTTCCTCGGAAACTGACTCGAAATCCTGCCGTAGCAAGTTAGTTTAACTCTTGATTTTGCATTATCACAATGCATACAGTACTTAGATTTGACTCGGCGTTTTTGGCCTGATGACTCAGGAACAGAGGTGTAAAAAGCATCTGTAAACGAGGAAGTTAAACATTTCTTATCCAGATTTAGTCTCTGCACTCAGTCAGCATTGTGTAGAATGTCCAGTGTTACGGTAACTGATATTTGCTGCTTCCACCTTTTTTTGTTAAAAATTTTCCACCAAGAGACGAATACCAAAGTTAACAGCAATGATCAGAAAAATCCGCACGCTTGCGCTGTTTCCAATACCGCTGGCACTGACTCCACTGTTGCACAGATCTTTCTGGCAGCAAGTAACTTCACAATCACCGCTGTTTGCGCAGGCTCTCGTTTTTATACCGCAGCCTTCTTCATTCGTACAGCCTTGATCCAACTCGTCTTCGGCTTCAATTTTCGTGACTTTCGTGTGATAGCATCGATCATTTGTCGGAGTACACTCCAGAAGTTTTAATTTCTCACCGCCGGATTGACATCCCGAAACAGTACCTACGCAGCGGTAACAGTCTAGAGACCACACTGATAGGAGGAAAAAAAGATAAAATTCCGGTGTTGAGAGTATGACAAGTTCCATGTAATGACGTCTGTGCATGTTATGGAAAAACCACTGAATCGGGGGTTCGAGCCTGAGCGAGACACTTGGCTCTCACAGTGCCTCTCTCAAATGGCATGGTGTATAATTGGGTACGGGTGAATTTAATGCAGGGCCGGGGGACAACCCTGCTATGGACCAGCATTCCACTCAGGGGAGTAGAATGACTCCTAGTCGCTTAATGTTACAGGTATTATCAGTGCATGATAACGTAAGATGCTAAAGTTATTCTTCAATTCTCCTTGAGCCAGCCACTGCCATCTTCACACAGTTTTTGTGTCTTGGGTGTCCCTTTCATTATTGAAATGTAATTTGGTATGGTATTTCTGCAGTTCACTGAGTGAAACTCAGTTGTATTGCGGAAACCCTTGAGATCCTCACTAGTGTCTGCTTAATACAGGGTGTCAAGACTTCTCATTGCACTACTCGGTCCAGTCAATCAATCTAGAATAATCTACTTAAAGGGGCATTGTCACGCTATTTGGCAACTTTGTAAAAAGCTAGAAGGTGCCTTCGCATCAATTGAATTCCAAAAGTAATGATCTAGTTTTGTTATGGAAGGCTATTTGAAGGTACTGAAACTGTTTCTTGTCGCCTGTCGCTGCGCGGATGGCATGGATGGAACTGGATTGAAATTTGAAAAAATTGGCCAATTTTTTCAAGTTTTGATCCCTTGTGTTCTAAAAATCCTCAGGAAAATTTATTATGGTTAGCCCTCTCTGGTAAAATTCATTTGATATCTTCGTCGCAGCTTTACAGAAGCTTTTTGTTTATGATTAGAGCCTTAAAGTAATCCTGTTTTAGCACAGAATATATTGACCTAAAACAGCAAAATCCTCATGACACTGCCCCTTTAACCTTAAAACGGCATCGCTGGACAGTGTTGAAGGAGTGTCAGGTGAACTTTTGGAAGTATAAAGCCCTCGAGGTGTCCCCCCAACCCCCCTATTGCAGGTTTTGTGCAACAAAATGGCTTAATATTGGTGTCCGTGTACGCTTAATACAGATGTCCGCGGAATGCAGGTTTATTTTGCAGAAAATGTGGGAAGAAAATCTTGGGACTTCAGCTTGCGTCCACTTAATACAGGGTGTCCGCCTAATATGAAGTCCGTTTACACCCGCTTTCAGTGCATAGGCGACATCTTCGTTCATCTTTTGACATGCCATCTTTCGACATGCTATGTAACCTGGCCCCGATCAAAATGTCAACAACGGACTCTTTTACGGTCGAACTCGACTTTTAGTCATAAAATATGGATTTATTTGACATCAAACTAAGGTTAGGAGTATCAAGAAGTCATTCTGTGAGAGCTAAATCGATTCTTTTGGTCTCATCTTTCGAATACTCACGCGTTAGCGGCCTAATTCTACGTACCGGAAGTCACCATTGAGAGCTGATCGACTACACACAAATCGTTTAATTTTGTTGTAAATCTGGAAACATGCAATGTTCTCAAACTTCTTCCGCTAATTATATGAAAAATTGCCTTTTTCACAGTTAAACAACCGTTTAAATAGCATGTCGAAAGATGAACGATGAACGAAGATGTCGCCTATGCACCAGCACATAACACTGAAAGCAGGTGTAATGCAGGTTTCATCATTTTCTCTTGGTTTCACTGTACGTTCATCTAAATAAAATAATGTTTTGCTTCAGTAAGTCACCGTTTTGCATCCGGGGTTTTGCAAGCAAGATGACGCGTGACGGCAACGTGATGGGGTCAAAGAGCAAAATAAAAAATTGTCAGACTAAGGCCCCGTTTACACGGGTCCGGACAAGTTTTTGCACGAACGAATTTTGTTCCTGGACGGCCTGTTTACATGGATCCGTGCAAATTCTGTTGCGGTGGTGTTTACACGGATCCGTGCAAAGTTTAGACCAGTCGCGGCATTTGAATCCAGGCCATAACCACGCTATCTGAGCAAAAGTTGCACGGTTCGGGTGTTTACACGGGTCCGTACAAGTATGGAGCCGAGCCGGTCAAAAAGTTGACCTGCTTTTTTCAGGTCCCAAACTTGCACACTTGGCCGTTCAAAAATTCGTCCAGTTCCGCCGGTCCCGTGTAAACGCAAGGTGGAACTGTGCAAGTTTTTGTCCGTGCAAAGATTTGTCCGGACCCGCGTAAACGGGGCCTAAATTTTTCTCTGCCCAAGCGCCAATTAAATTAACACGGATCATTGATGTGAACTGTTCGCTATATTTAATAACTTAAAAGATGTGTAATGTGGAAAAAAGAAACAAAGTTTCTAAAAAGTCTTGAACCGTGCTTGTACGAGAGTGGCTGGGTTGAGATGTTTGGCAATCTATCATGTGCTAATATTTTGTTTATCGTAACCAACGCTTTTGTTTGAAATGTTAAAAGAATTTAAGCAATTTGAGGCACGGTACTGCAACTTTAAGTGAATTCTAAGCTTTGAAACTGTTGAAAACAAAACGTGCCAGCTTCCAGGTTGTCGGTAAAAACTTGGCCCTCTGTCTGCTGTCAGCCGGGTTTTAGACACGATTTGTTTAAAATTACGTACGGGTACTTAAAAGAGCGTATGACATGGTGAGTCAGCTAAATTGTTCGAAAGTTGAATTCTTTTAAGTTTGTCAGCAGGCCAACATAGCTATAAAAATTTTATACTCCTTGCGGCGATGTTCGAGGGCATTTTAAACGACGTTTTGAAACATATCCAAAAAGAAGCTGTATCATGCGAGCAGGGATGCAATGAAGTGTCATTGCGTGTCAGATGAGTTCGCTCGACCTTCCTAAAAGTACAAAATATGGTACTGAATCGCCCTAGCAACCACTCATATTTCAAACGATTCACACATTTTTACATTCATAAATTTATAATCATAGTCTAAAGGCTTTCTTCAAGTTTGTGAAAACATCCGCTTGATTATTGTTTTTAAAGTCCAAAACATTTGCGGCGAGGGGACATGGATGTTTTGAAATTATTGCATAATGCGCACCGAGATCGCGTGACTTTGCCGGATGCTGCAAAACCCCTTGCACTACGGAACAAAACATTTCAACTACTAACGCTACTCACGGCAAATTATACTCTTAAGTCACTTTTCGTCGCCACTATCATGCACAAATGCAAATGCAGCATTTAAAATTGATAATGCCAATTGCGTTTCGGTTTTGTTAGCCTCTCAAGGCTGGTTTTCACTGGCGCTAAGGTTAACTAGATCAAAGCATACGCAGCGGCACTGATTTTGGTGGGTAGTTTTCTAACCATAACGCGCAAATTATAAACCAGAGAGGCGCTACTACAGCACCATAATGTGTTTGCGCAAATGAAAATCTAGTGGTGTAGACGACCTGCTGTCTATTTCTGACGGATTCTGAGGGCGCTTCGAAGTTATGAAAGGTCCTCATTTCCTGGAGAAAATTTAAAGGCTGCAGTGGCTTATCAAAGAATTAGGCAAAAGGTGCTTTTGACTTGAGTAGGGCCTGTTCTTGGTACAGTGGAAGGGGACAATCATTTCAGTGATTGTGTTCATTGATCTTTGTCTACGGATTAAGAAAATCTGACGAGCAAGATCAAATGCAAAAGGAATTGTGATAGCGACAATCGGCGGCGTTTTTTCAAAACACCGGTATTAAATATATGTGTACGAACAAAACAGAAATTTGAATAAACAGCGCGGTTTGTTGTGACTCCGTATTTTCACCGACTGAAGGAATAAAAGAAATATATGAAGTTAATATGTTTGAACTTAGAACCGCGATTTACAGTCAAGACTACAAGACTGACATGGTTTGAAACACAACTTAACGCACAGTACAGAAGCGAGACATATAAAAACAATAAAAATAAATCAACGATACTACGAGCTCGTAATTCCTGTTTCAGTGTTTGATCAACTTCAATATTACGGTACACGGTACTAAGCTGACTCTGGAATAAACTTTGAAAGCAAATAAGGTCACACGTACTCACCGAATTCCGGTATAATAACTAGAGCCCAGATGACCAAAAAGCGCTTCATATTTTTGCGACGGCTATGTCGTCCGCTCCTGTCGCCGTTGTGGTGAGCGGTGGCAAATAATTTGCATGTCTATGCAAAATACTGCAAGCCCCTTTACGCAGGGGAGGGTAGCAAGGGAAAACAGTCACAGCCTTCTGTTTCGAGTATTAATCCTCGATTGATGAAGGCGTGAAAAGAATCAGAAGAGAACCGAGCTCACTGCTTCTCTCGTGTTCTTTTTAGCAAACAGCCAATATGGCAACGGACAATGACTTAAACTCTGTTCCACTGATTTCAATTCTTCGTTAGTGAACTCTTTGTTAAGGCTTGCCGAATGCCTGTATTAGCTTGTTTTTATTGCAGGTAAACAATTCCATGAAAAATAGTGAGTTTTCCGTGAGTTTACTGAGACACGATTTCAGGTAATGACTTATTCTTACAACTTACGTGACGTCAATTCATTATATATTGGCTTTCATTCACGAATCGAATAGGTGGCACGAAAATTAGTAAATTTTTCCGGACACTTTTGGGTTAACTGTTGATAGCCACCTTCGTTTCGTCCATTGTTATTCGATGGTTTAACGTACTAAGAAGTATCTGAAGAGAACTCACTGGTTCCCTCGCGTTCATTCCTTGTATAAAGAAAAATAATATTGAATAAAAAATGTAAAAAAATACTATGGCTACGAACAGCCCATGGCAAGTGGAAATGAGTTCAAAGCTTCGTTGGCTTGGCTTGTCGAGCACCGATATTATGCTAACATTTAAAAATAGTGTAAGTTGACTGGTATTTACTGGACAGAACTCTATGTACATGTGATGTGAGGTCATGCAAAGGCCTGCAAACCCTCAAACTGTTCGGAACTGTTGACCAACATGTTTTGATGTACCGTAGTTACTAGAGAGGTTAAGCATGACGTTTACGGCAAACGACAAACGGCAAAAATGAAACTTTTGCCCTGTGTCTTCAGCTTTCTGTACAGTAGAATCAAAATATTTGTATTTGCAGTAAATCAGTAGTAAGAGACACTTTTCTATTTTGGTATGATTTATTTAAGGATTACAAGAAAAGAATAGGAAATCAGAAGTGACCTTTGCCGTTCGCCGTCTCCCGTAAACGTCATGCTTAAACTCTCTATTGTCTTTATGATTTACGGTGATGTCACCTTACCGTAAACATTTCCTAGAATTTTAAAATTGACAATTGAATCGATCTCAGTGAAACCACAAAGTCGAAAAAGCCACAAAAATAGTAAACATAAAAAAGTGACTAAATGTGAATGCTTTGCCATTCTTGATCATTCTTTCCAAGCGATCAATGAAAACAATATTTCTCGATGAATTATTCACAATTCTTCAATCACAAAACTCTTTCTTGGTTTTGTCTACGGTAGGAATTTTAAAGAGGCTTGCCGAGCCATAGATTTTTGTTCGTAAATTAAAAATTTGAGCGCAATTTTATTTAGCATAAAATTAACTTCAGTTACAAGGGAGCCTCTCTAGGGAACGATCTTCCAGAGGAACTTCGCCCTACAAAATCTCTAATAGCCTGCGAAAACAACCAGTCCTTCTCGTGAAACGCCACTCGGGCCGGGGGTGTAGACGGGACGGCTGTTTCCGCAGGCTAAATCACTAAAAATCTTCAAGCGAAGCATTAATAAATGGTTCTCTGCATCGGACTCCCAGACGGCTAATATGTAAACCAGTAAATCGAAACTTTTACATGTGATGTATTTTCTTTTTTTCCTTTTATTATCATACTGAAATTTTTACCGTGTTTTGAAAAAAAGTTTTTATTTGTTTCATTAGTTCATTCACATATATTTTCGTTTTTTCCGATGTGCTCAGTATTTTTGCAAAGTACTTAACTTAGGTTTAGAAATATTCAAGCTGAAGGGAGAAGAATTGGTCAGAATTCCCTCCTTTATCACATGATTAGCTCTGTGAAGAGGAAAGATGATGCTGTTAATTGGTTATTACTCGATAGGGCTTCGTTCGCGAATTTGTGCACTGCTCTGAACAGCGTGTTTCAAATCTTCAGATGAATGGGTTTTTCGCTCGTGCTCACCAGAGCTACCTCCTCAAAATGAATCTGGGCTGTCTTTTCTCCGCTTTGATTGCTGTCGGAGATTTTCGTTTTGAGGAAGCACTTTCCACCATTTTTAGTGCATCCTCCACGTCTCCTCCACGAAAACATCCACGCAAACACGCGAGTAACATCCTCAGGAGAACAGGGTGCCATGGCTAAATATAACTTTAAAGCGATTACCTTGGGTGTAAGGGGATTGACCGTGGCTCTCACCTTGATCTTTACTTGTGAGTAGATAGTATTTTTGGAACAAAATAATAATTTATGAGTCTCAGGGTACCTTTCACAAGACTTCAGCTAAGTTTGAAATTGAAAATTGACTTAAACGCGCCTTGAGAGGTTTTCATATGAGTTTTTGTTTTTCAGCTTGCGTGATTACGGTCAGGTTGTATCCACCAAGAGTTAATCTTTTTTTTTATCAAGCTTAGGGTGCGGTTCTAAATCCGATGATGGTTTGGTGGGAATCCGGAAACGGACCTTGCGTTTCTTTACTAGACAGATCAATCCAAGATCTCTCGGATCTTGGTGCGTCAAAGGAACCGAAGAATCCACACTGAAAGTGGGTTTTTTCGGGGTTAATTTTCGATTTCTTTTTTTTTCAAAGAACAGACAAACCTGTATACTTTTACCATGCAAATAACAATGGAAGCAACTTCACCACATCGACGAAAAATGTGTCTTGAGCAAAATCAAGGTACAAGGTTACAATGTAAAATTTATAAAGTAGGTGTTTACCTTGTGGCGTCTAATTAAACCTTTGATTTGTTGATATACCAAGATTGAAAAAGACTGTACTCAAAAAAGTTACGTAAACTGTACCCGTGTACTTCACACTAACTGTCTAAGAGCTCTGAACACGGTAAAATTAACAAGGAGAGAGAGAGAGATTTTCGATAAAACTTTAATTAATAAACGCGTCTGTTGCCCCAACCTTTTTCAGACATGTTGTTTGCCACATACGTCCTTTCCATTGCAGTTGACGATATGATGGGAACATTTCGGTTAGTGGCAGGACACCAGCCACTGACTGTTCAGTGAATGAGGCCAACAAAGAAACGGCAGGTGCAGCAATCTGAGTTTCAGTTGGTTTGTTCGTTTACAACATGAGTTCGAAACCTGCCAGCCTCTCAAATTTCAAAGCGAAAATCTGGAAATTAAATGCTCCGGTAAAAAGAAGAAGGAAACATGTCTCTAAAAAGTTCTCTCAAGGGTTTATATTTCAATTCCTCGCTCAGTATTCTCTTAGGTCAATTTGCATGACTTGTCAGTTTTTGGTTTTGAAATCTTAATGAGACATCTCAATTTGACCTTCAAAAACGAGGTCGTGTCTACGAATAGCTTGAAACAGAAATATCATCACATTCCACTTTAAACTAATTCAAAAATGACTCTATGCTTTGGCTTTCATGTTTAAGTCCAATTTATTGAACGGTTACAAAGAATAGTACCAGAGGAGCTCCTCTGGAATAGTACTTTATTACTTACGGTTGCTGTGCAGTAAATAACAACTTTAAAAACGTGTGTTTTGAATAGGAAAGTAAACATGGAAAATACTGCATAAGGTGATAAAGAGAACTCTGAGCTTAAGAAGATTAATTCAACTGCCC
>JAHPZR010007933.1:0-12500 GCA_019787425.1 Platygyra sinensis | reverse complement strand
CAAAGTTTCAGCATTTCTGGTGTAATATAAGCTGAGAAAATGTAAGTTGAAAATTGAGAAATTTACAGACGTCTGTAAATTTGTCAATTTTTAACTTAAATTTTCTCAGCTTACATTACGCCTGAAATGCTGAAACTTTGCAGGGTACGTTACAAAAGTAAAGGTGTTCTTTCTATTGCTGGTATACGTTTTTAATTTTAGCTAATTTTAAATTATTTGAATTTTCAGCCATTTTGGAGAAGGGTTTATTAACAAGAGGCACATTGACAACTCAGGTACACCCTATTATACTTTGATAAAAATTTCTGCATAATCAAACCACTTAGTTTTTATTTGTCTAATTTTAGCTAATAATTTTGTGTAAGTGATCAGTCAATCCAGCATTGTGCTTATTGTTGCTTTTTCCCGTAAGCGGCCACCTCCTGTAAGTGATCACTTTGTCTTGCACCAAAGGTGGTCACTTACGAGAGAGTTAACTATATTAACAACAAGTTCACCTGACACTAGCCCCAATCCAACTGAAAACTAGCACTTGGTCAGCGGTCAACTTAAAAAAGACTAGTGACTTCGATAAGCTCTGGACTTGAGCCTGCGATATGGTCACTTGATCCTGGTCAGCGGATAATTTGTTTTTACAGGTGCCAATTGATCGTACAATGGACGTCCAATATCAAAGAAGTACCCTGCTGGGCTAGCAAGGGCCGCCATCTATCTTGAACGACTTGCCACCGTCGTCGGCGTCCTGCGTGCGCACCCACTAGCAATTCCGCTACCCATGATAGTCATGGGAAAATCAATTCATTGGTTCCTTTGCTTTCCTTTTCGAGAATGGTGCTGCGCTATTATTTCGAACAAGTTTGATCACGTGACATGTTACGTGTCATTATTGTTAATTTTTTTAGATCGGCGAATAGCCCTTTTCTCGGTTAGTTTTTCTCATTTGCATGACAATGTAATCCAACGTGGATGCGAGGCAAATTACGACCTAAAACTACAAAAGAGCCCGAAACTGCCTCACATACATGCTGAATTTCATTAATTCAAATGAGCCGAGTTAAGGACGGTGCCTACTATTGTTATTGCGCATACGGTCTGCGCATCTCGAGATACTCGGATTTCCTATGGGTGGTGCATATAATACAGAGATATTTTTGCGCGGTTCAAAACTATGCGGAAAAAGTAGAACTTAGCAAGTGCTCTTGGTATCCAAAAAGAAAATTGGGGGTAACCACGCATTTTTCAGAGATAATTAAGCTTCAATTGGGGAAAAAACGCCATACATTGCTTTGTATTTTAAAGCTTTTTACAAATATTGCTGATTAATTATCTTCGAAAAATGCGTGGTAACCCCCAATTTTCTTTTCGGATTTCAATAGCACTCGTTATGATTTGCTTTTCCCGCATATTCATTTAACCGCGCAAAAATACCTTTGAATTAGTAGGCACCGTCTTTAACCGCTATTAGTGAAGAATTTTACTTGTATTGATCAGTAAATGAACGTTTTTACGAAAATTTATATTAACTACCTTGCTACCGACGTTTGAAATTGTCTTCCCTGATTTCCTTCTTGCCGGAGAAATTTAAATGATCAAAATTGCAGTTTTCTGAAAAAATGACCTTTAACCCCATAAAAAAATGTAAAACTTGAATCCCTCATTTCGTACGTGATAGAATGGGAAAAATTGACCTGCCTTATAGCCTGGGTCAGCGGCGCAATGGCGGCAAGTTGTAATTTTACCTGCTCCGCCATAGTTTTCCATTTATTTCTGTTTTGTTGTTTAAGTCGCTCTTCACTGTATCTAAATACGCTCGTTTTCTGTTCATCTTATGCTCTTGATGATTCTGGAGTTAAAAAGATCACTGATGAAGGAGATTTATATCGTGCAAGTTGCCTGTCGTCGATGCATTTGACCCGCCATCTTGGATCTTCATCTTCGACACGATCGCGCTGCTATTTCACTTCACGGATTGCTTATACTCCGAACTCTGTTTGTACCTTTAACCTTACCCGCCTTCGGTTAACAACTAGTGGCGACGTCAGCCCAAACCCTGGTCCACCCATTACGTCCTTTACAACAAACCGTCGAGCCGTGCAACATCGAAGCCATTATCACAGCGACCGTTCCAACCTTGTGCGGATCAATTGTGTACCTGATCTCCATTTGAGAACATCGGCTGCTCATCTAACTATGTGCACGCTAAATGTTCGTTCTATTGCTAACAAATCTGCAATGTTTGTTGACTATATCAACGAGTGCAAAGCTGACTTATTTGCAATAACTGAAACCTCGTTATCGGATAACGACTCCGCTGTTTGTTACGAGATAACTCCACCTGGCTACAAACTGTTCCACTGTCCTAGAAGTGATCGTAGGGGCGGTGGTACGGCCCTTTTGTTCAGGGATAACATTAATGTTTGCAAGCTTGAATCGGGCTCAAGGATTTCTTTTGAATTTTCTGAGTACCTTGTCTGCACGGGTTCCTTACGCATTCGACTTGTAATTATCTATCGACCGCCGTACTCTATTAATCATCCTGTGACTGTAAACAGCTTTATTGACGAATTTTCAGAATACCTGGAATCTGTTATACTATCTAACGAACTCCTCTGCCTAACCGGCGACTTTAACATCCATGTTGATGATCACAATGATCCAGCTGCTTGTCGTTTCTTGGATTTATTGGATTCAATGTCTTTAACCCAACATGTGGCGGAACCAACTCATGAACTTGGCCATACACTAGATCTGGTTATTACTCGAAAGTCGGACAATCTTATTAGCGGTCGACCCGCGCCTGACATCTTATTTTCAGATCATCTAACACTACTATTCAAATTGAAAACAGCTCGACCGCCTCTCAAAGTTGGCCGTGTCTCATTTAGGAAGCTGCGATCAATTGATAAGGATGCATTTACGGATGAAATTTGTAATAGCGAGCTTTTCCAAATGAATTATGATGATCCTGATAAGCCTGCTGCCTTATTCGACATTACATTGCGTTCCTTGCTGGATCGTCACGCTCCTGTTAAGCATAAGAATATTGCTATTCGACCATGTGTTCCATGGATGAATGACGAAATTGTACTGGCTAAACGACAAAGGAGGAAAGCTGAAAGGAAATGGAGAGCTTCTAAAGCACACATTGATTTACTGTCTTATCGTACCATGAGGAATCGAGTGACGTTTTTGAGTAACAAGGCTCGTAGTGATTACTATACAAACTTCATAAATGAGAACAGCACGGACCAGAGGAAGTTATTTAGAGCAAGGTTCTGGGCTTCCATTATCTACTGACGATTGTCAGTTGGCCAATGACTTTGGAAAATTCTTTGCTCAAAAAATTACTGATATCAGGGTTGCTATTACAAACCAGATCTGCCTTCCTATCACTATCAACGCCACTAGTACTGTGACTACTTCCTGCTTTTCAAAATTTTCAAAATTTAATCTGTTGTCTGAATCGGAGGTGTTTGATCTAATCGCAGCATCGTCTAAGAAGTCTTGTCCTCTCGATCCTATTCCAACCAAGCTTCTCACTGAGTACGTCGATGTGCTACTGCCTCCGATCACGAAAATAATTAATCTTTCGCTTGATTCCGGTTATTTTCCGCGCACCTGGAAGTGTGCTTTGGTGCGGCCGCTGCTGAAAAAGGACGGATTACCACCTGTCTTTAAGAACTTCAGACCAGTGAGTAATTTGTCATTTATCTCAAAGCTAGTTGAGACTGTCGTTGCCAAGCAACTACAATATTATTTAAATAGCAACAATCTGTTTCCAGTGTTTCAATCAGCCTATCGACAGAACCACAGCACAGAAACTGCACTGCTTAAAGTTATGAATGACATTTTGCTTAATATGAATAACCAACGTGTTACTTTGCTAATTCTGCTCGACTTAAGTGCTGCCTTTGATACAGTTGACCATGACACCATGCTACGTCGACTTGAGTACTCATTTGGTATACATGGAAAAGCTCTCTCCTGGTTTGCATCCTATTTGTCTGGTAGGACTCAGCAGATAATGATTAACAAGTCACTATCTAAACCTTTTAAACTAGAATGTGGTGTGCCTCAAGGTTCCTGTCTGGGTCCGCTATTGTTTACGTTGTACACGAGCGAGCTTTTTGAGATCATTAAATATCATCTGCCCATGATGCACTGTTACGCTGATGATTCTCAAGTTTACATCTCATTTAGTCCGAACGACAGAGCTGAGCATCTTGCTGTGGTGAGGAATATGGAAGACTGCATCAGAGACATCCGTTTTTGGATGTTGAATAATGGTCTCAAATTAAACGACGACAAGACTGAATTCCTCACCATTGGTACATCACAACAGCTTGAAAAGTTAGACAATATTAGTATTCGTGTGGGTGACTCAGATATTCATCCCGTGCCAATCGCGAGAAACCTTGGTTCTTGGTTTGATTCTAGGCTGTCTATGGCAACACATATCACAAAAATCTGTGCCTCTTCATTTTACTATATTTATAATATTCGTCGGATTAGAAAGTATCTTTCACAGCAGTCAACTGAGACTCTTGTCCATGCATTCATAACAAGTCGCCTTGACTACCGCAATGGTCTTCTTTATGGACTACCAGATTGCTTGCTAAATAAACTGCAACGAGTACAGAATGCCTGCGCCAGACTGATTTTTAAAGAACAGAAATTTTGCCGTGTGACGCCTCTTATTTACGAACTACACTGGTTACCGATTAAATACAGAATCGAGTTTAAAATACTTTTAATTACTTTTAAGATTCTTAATTTTTTAGCTCCTACTTATTTGTCATCTCTTATTTCTCTTAGGCTTCCATCTAAATATAATCTAAGGAATTCTAGCGATAAATTTTTACTTAGTTATCCTCGTTTTAAATCAAAAGCTACACTAGGTGACCGTTCTTTTACCTGTGCTGCACCGAAACTTTGGAATGCGCTACCATTTAACATAAGAAGCGCCAACACAGTTAGTAGTTTTAAAGCCAAGCTAAAAACTCACTTATTCCGCCTCGCATTTTTATCATAGTTGTTTCTATTATTGTAAGTTTTACTTTTAATTGAAATTTTAGCTTTTTAAATCATTGTAAGTTTGCTTTTAATTGTAATTTTAGCTTTTTAACCTTTTTATTCCGTTTTTAATCTTGTCATGCGCATTTGAACATTATATGGAATTTGCGCATTATAAATGTTATTATTATTATTATTATTATTATTATTATTATTAAGACACTTTTTAGCTCAATTTTGTTCAATGATCTTTCCGAAAGTCAAAATCAATTCGTCGAATATTTCCTTAACCTAACGCCACGTGTCACATGATCCGTCAGAAGCAACAGATATATATCTCAAACTGAAGGACGTTGAAACCGTAAGTACTATGCAGTAAACTTGGTTCCATTGTTGACACTTATGTCCCAAGAAATACAACTAAGAAACTACTTTTACCAGTAAGACTCTTTGACTCAGGCCTCAGACGGTTTGAGTTACATGTATATCCGGTTAAAAGCGATTTCCTGGCGAAATTTAGCTACATTTCCCTTTTATTTATGAGGCTTTCAGTTTTGCTCTTGTGTTGCCAGTATTGCAATAATGTATGCCCTTCGGACCTATCTATGCCTGTCAAAATTGCTTGCAACCCACCCATCTCAACTTTGTCTCACATGACATCAATATAGCAGACTATTTGGCAAGTTACCCAAACTCGTGATACCAGTATCACGTAACCAGCGGAAAGAAATTGTATTCCACTAACGTAGTGGAATTACGGATTGATATCGCCGACATCATGGCTGTTCAAAAGCAAAATATGCCTTCCTTTGCTTCTATTATTTCTGTTCTCTCCATTGTGTTTTACTGCGCCGGCTTTTTAAGAGTTGAGCTGGAACTGCACGAGCAAAAGAAAAGAATAAACGCTCTTGAAAACGTTTCGGAGACCAAGTTGCTGTCAAATGACCCGGACATGAAGATAACCAAGAGTGCTCCAAGTAAGTGTGTCTTTATACAAGCTAGGGTTAACAAGCGAGGTTAAAATCAAGAAACACAATTATCAGAATCAAAGCTTGTTTCAATTACATTAACTGTGTTTTAAGTCTGTGTGTCAAAACATAAATCGCAAACGTGTCTCTATATGTTTGTTTGTTGTGCAGACGCAATGTTTGAACTGAAGGTTAGCAGGTCAAGTTTTCTCACAGTTTTTTCACATGAAAATAAAGATTTATGGTTCAAACATTTCTCTTCATGATCAGTTAAGACGAACACACTGATAAGGAACATGTCCCGTTACTTTTTTCACTTTGATCAAATTAAGCACAACCGATAGGATAACATTTTGACAGTTTTTGCATGAGGAAGGGAGCAAAGAATACATTGACTAATGAAGCTCTAAAGAACTTTGTTTATTCTCGTTTGAACGAGATGTCACGTATTTCCCCTTTAGTCATTTCGTGAAGCTAGTAATGAAAACTTAATGCACACCTGCGGCGAAGTACTAGTTTCTCCGTCCTTTCCATTAATTTGAAATAAGTTTTGTTTTTCTTCTGAGAAGATCAATCTTCTAAATACCAAAGACGCAGCCGGCAAGTTGACTCAACTGAGAACTCGACAGAAGATGGAAGCACAGAAGAAACGATGCTCAAAATCAGTAAACTTTTATCAGAGGGGAGAGTGCATCTCTGTCAGTCAAAGGGTATCACATACTCGTCAGGTCCACCAGGACCTCCGGGTCCTCCTGGACCAAGAGGACACAAGGGAGCCCAGGGTCGAAGAGGACAGAAAGGAAAGGCTGGAAACAAGGGAGATCAATGTATTATGGGATCGCCAGGAAAGAGCGGCAAGCAAGGTATTATGGGACCTGTAGGACTTCAAGGAGAGACTGGAGACAAAGGCCAGAAAGGAGACATGGGACCCGCAGGCATGCCAGGAACTAAAGGCGAACCAGGTGAATCGATATCATCTCCTGCTGTTGTTGTTTCTCCTGTGACGTTGATAGTGAACGAGGGTGGAGCAGCCTCGTTTCAGTGTTCAGCCAGCGGTAATCCTGAGCCTGTGGTATCGTGGAGTAAACTGAACAATCAGTCAGAAGTCACTCAGTCAGCGGTATCTGGAGGAAAGCTGGAGTTAAAGAAAGTGACCGGAAATGACTCAGGCGTGTATCAGTGTTCTGCAAGGAACATCCTGGGGAATTCTCGGGAAGTGGCGCGATTAGTAGTAAATGGTGAGTTTCTTGCAAATAACGCTTTTTTGTTTTAAAAGCAAGGAAAGCTGACATTTTAGTTCAAAAAACACAAATTAGTTCCTGTTTCTTTGCATCTTCCTTTACATTCTTTTTAATCTAGGGTTAAGTTTTCCTTGGAAAAAAGCTTTAATTTTCAGTACATGTACCTTGGGCAATTTGGATTGATTAACATTTGCGTCGATTTTGATATTTCCGACGTATTGATCAAAGCCATTTCATGGTCCCTTGAATTGAAAAGGTTTTAGTAAAAGTGTACAAAAAGCTTTTCAGGGTGAATGCATCTTAGCTGACTCCAGCAAACACCATACTCAGGGAATTATAGTTGTATTTCGAGGGTACGTCTGCATGCCGGGGCTGGATTCTCAGTATTCAGTTATAATTTAGGTCTTTTCTCCACTAACAGTTAAAGTTCTAGCTTTCTTACGGTTATCAGTAACCATGACAAATTCCAGTTAATGGGGCATTTTCTCTCTGTTAAGGGATTTTCAGTTTGACCCCTCTCAGGGAAGCTATAACTTAGCAACTTCACTACACTTTAATTTGGGAGGAGGGGGCATTGGTGTCTGCCCATCCCCGGTACTGGGTGTACTTGTAGACGAAAAGCAGAGATGGGGATTATGGTGATAAAAAAAATGGGTGGTAGAGAACACAGAGCCTATCTCTTTTTGAGGTTTTACGCCTCTAGGGGAGCCTACTTCACTTATAAACATTGGATGAAAATTTGCGGGATTCCCTTCTGGGACAAAAAATATCTAGAATCATACGATAGTACCATCCTGAAGAGATGCGGGCCTCTCGCCGAGGGTTGCGGAAGACCATTTTGCAAGTGCATATATGAAAGATCATATATGATTTGAATTGGGGAGAAAGACGCAAAGGCATTAAAGATCATCACAAGTATAAACACACCTTAAGTAGCTGCGAAATTAAAGCGTGATCTTGAAAAGAATTGAAAAAATGAATAACTTTAAAAAACGCTTGGTTACCTCTCTATTTTACATTATGAAATGGAAGTGGCAAGCTTATTTAACTATAGGGTATCTGAAAGATAGTAATGCTGCGGAACATTCTCTTGATAGTGACATATATTTAATGCGCAGTGACTCATCTAAAGCCGTGCATTGCAAAACTTCTGCATTAACCTTTATTTTTCAAAGTAATGTCAAGTCGTGAGGAATCTGTCCTTGGATACATCAACTTCATGTATTATGACTCATCGATGCCGAGGTGTAACAATTAATCAGACATCGTGACAAAAAGCACATAGTGATCTACAATGTCTGGACATAAAAAAGGCACAAATCACTAAACCTCCGTTTCACCATGTCGTGAAAATCGAAACTGTGGAAATGGTAGGAGCAGAAATCTAACTAATAAATTCTTTACTGGTACGCAGTAAATGTCTCTAGAATATTGACAGACCGTCTCGTCGAAATGACTTGTGTGAAAATGCTCAAGCTTTAGCCTAAGTTCATGTTTAGATGTAAAGGAATGGATCGCAACATATATGAAATTAGCGTAATTTTCTACGGTTTCCGTTTGTTTAAATTATTCTGCAAGATTCCGTAACGACGAATTCTCTTCATTTAAGAATTACACCAAGGACTGGCAAGACTGCAGCTAAGAAGTGACATACTAAGTTCAAAACTAAGACGCCACAATTAATCGTAGAGGGAGACAGCGTGGCCGAGTGGTTTAGGGCGCTGGATTTGAAATCTGGAGGTCCCAGATTCAAATCCTCCACTCTGCTGCTATATGGATTTGTTCTCGGTACGCCCGAGTTCAACTCACCACCCACCCTGCTGCTATATGGATTTGTTCTCGGTACGCCCGAGTTCAACTCCTCGACTGCGTTGTGTAAATAGCCAACTGGTCAGCCCGCCAGTTGAGATTCTTAATAGTTTATGTTCTATTTGAAATATTCAGTTGTTATTTGCAGTGTCCCCAATTAGCACTGCTGTGCTAAATACATACGACACTTAAAATAAAGTTATTATTATTATTGTTATTATTATTATTATTATTATTATTGTTGTTATTATTATTATTATTATTATTATTATTATTATTATTATTATTATTATTATTATTATTATTATTATTATTATTATTATTATTATGATTATTATTATTATTATCGTCCGAATTTACAAACTTTCACAGAGGATTCACATTAAGAACAAACCCAGAGGAGGTTGGACACGGTCCGAAATGCAGCATGGGTAAATAATCCAATGGGCTTCAGTTTACGCGAGCTCTCGTGGCGTTCGGATCTCTGACCAGGCGATCGAAGATACGATCAAAGCGGAATTTCGCTCATATTTTCGATATAAATGCTGGACATCGAACGTTCTTCTGCCTCACAATTCTCTGGATTACCTTACCTTCACATCGTGATCGATGAAGACAACAAAATCATGGCTTTTTCTGATCGAGTCCCAGAGTAAAGATGAGCCCACGCGCGATCGACCGATCAATCGAGAACCTACAAACGCAGATAGATGTCTACAACTATTTCCTCGACATATCCTGCCACTTTGTAACGTATGGCAACACTTGAATACCTGTGCTTCCCGAGTAATGCAGGTTTACGCCTCTCATCGAATTGCCTTGAATAAGTCGCGACTGAAAATTTTAGCTCACCTAAGCTTGAATGCAAATTGCTTATATTTACTTCAGGTTGTCTGTTGTTTACATTTAATTATACGTTTATGGCTCAAATGTTCTACTTTATTATTTTACAGTGAACTCAAGAGACACTGTTTATGCACTGTGCCAACATGTCATATGTATCATTGCCTGAGATATAGTTATTATTAACAGAAGTTAGTGACATTAAGGACTGTGCAAGGAGTTTACTAGTAAAGATCTGTTTGCAAGTAAATATTTTTTTTCAGTGATGTCATAGTTACTAGTGTGTAAGCTTTTGCAATACTGTACCTAAATCTAGTCATGGAAACCTTACATGTACATCCATGTCATAATGATGTGAGGTAGTGCACAATTTTAGGTATACACTTTGCCTTGGATTATTTACATTGTTGTAAACTGACATATTCCCCATAACTCAATAGATTGCAAAGTCAATCAAGCAAGTTACAAAAAGTCAAGGTGACCAGATCAATGGGCATTTAACTTGGGGGAGGGTTACCGGGGTACGACAAGAATTGTATGTTTTGTTAAATGCAGTTAAGCTTGGACAGCCTCTGGCAGTCAAACAGCCCAGATTTCAAAATATTATGTCTTTAATGTTGAAACCAAGTTGAGACTAGGCTGCCATACTACACAAATGTTTTAAAGTGGTCACTTCTCTTCTAAATAAAAACCTTGATCTCTCCTTGGAGAGAACAGAACATGAAATAAAAAAAAATGGCTGATAAATTCTCCTCAATCAGTGGCCAGCATTCTAATATTCAAGGCCAAATATATATATATAGAAAAAAGACAACATGAGGTTCATCACTTTACCTGTATTTCAGGATTCTAAATTGATTTTTGTGTCTAGTTTTACCTAAGAAATTATAACCTTTCAAAAGGAACCTATTGTAATGCAATGTTTGACTGGATTCCCATTGTCTTTGCTTCATGCTATAAAGTCAATGGAGAATAGTCACCATAATGATTAATAGTTTTGAGATTTTAGCAGTGTTTGAAAATAGAAACTTGAGATGACTATTGTTAAGTGCTCATGTGGGGTCTTGATTGCCTTAACAATTTGGGCTAGACTTTAAGGAAAACATCCATCACCATTCAGTAATTCTGGGCAACCAGACAAGTATTTATTTCAAACCTGGCCCTGTACCAATATGAGGTACAGTATATGTAGGTACTTAGCACATGCACATGCACAAAACAGATGGCAACAAACAAATATCTCCACATTACAGAAACAAAACAATCCAGAGCAATCTTTAATTGAAGTATGTTATCAACATTTATTTTACAGCCTGAAACTGGCGGTCAAGAAATGCATCATAGAATATTACATTAAAAAACCTGATATGCTAATAATTTGGAGCAAATTTTTCCAAAACATGAAAGTAAATAATTGATATTGGAAGCTGCTTCTTTCTCAAGGTGAGCTCATCAAGCATACTCAAAGCTACATTGTAGAGACAGCATATGAATAGGGGCTGTCTCTTTTCATTCCACAACTCCTGGTTATAACACTGGTTATGAATTAACATCCATGGTAATCATTTCTTAATCAATTGTGTATACTCTGATACCTGTTGAGAAAAATTGCAAAGAAACATTGACCTATGTGTACAAGAACTTTTAAATATCACAGAAACAATAAATGAATTGCTTGAACAACTGGATAATTTGTTGTTAATTTTCCCTCATCATAAAGAGGCAACTTTTCCATGAATTAACGTTATAACCTGTAAAAATACAGCAATCTACCAGGCAACAGACATAAAAATAATAACATCAATGCAACCTAACAACTGCAAGGAAAATAAAGCGAGTTAAAGGATACAAACACCACGAAAACAACTAGGTTTCCCTTAGTGTTTGGCGGTTGTGCTGTCCTATTTACCGCCAAAAAATCTCAAACTCTGGACGAATACATGTACACAGATGTATTGCAGGAAAACGGTGAGAGGTGCGACATCTTAAAAACAAACTATAACTATTCTTGGTTGAAAACTCCATTGGTTCGGAACAAGAAATAATTCATTATGTGATTTTACCTGGTAAAATGAAGAAAAGTAGTTAAATTTGCTTTTCTTAAGCCAGGAGATTACGCGGACTGCACGCACAATTTCGCGGGTTCTTCGTGACATTTCACAGCGTGAGAGACAAATAGTGGCAAAAATTCACCAACTTCAACATCGTATAATTCACTAACCAGAGGGGCGCTTAGGGGCGCCTGATCATTTTCTATTAGGAAATTAACTTACTTTGGAATGGATATTAATTTTGAAGTCTGACAAGTTTGGGTTTGGAGAGAAATCGACAAAATGTAACATCAACTCAAATTTCACGAAGCGAGACAAAGGCCGACAGTGAAGCACCGAAGTCAAGTCCTAACTTGTCTTAGAAATCAAGTATAGAGTCAAGAAGCTTTCAGCAACTAGCCCAGTGCCAACTCGAACTTGTCCTGTGGGTTTGAAATCGCAAAGCTAAAAACAAGTACGTAAAAATGATCAATATTGATACTCACCTCTTCCTAGAAGCCCGCCATGTTGATTTCATGCCCACGATAAAAGAGCGTTCGTGATTCGCTAATACGACCAACCATGATGCCTTTCAG